>BPLR01014486.1:0-97585 GCA_021605095.1 Caerostris extrusa
TTTTTCTTTTTTTAACTAAAAATTGGAGAGAAATATTTCAAACTTCTTGTCTCATTTGTTACAAAACATCTAAAGAGGTTAGGACACAACAAGAGCGTACCAGAAACATAGAGCAGTAATAAAATAGATACACTTTCTGTTATTCTAACAGAACAGAAAAGTGGGGCAACCATATCCCTTTCTTTTCGTACTAGAGTTTTTCACTGTATTTGCCACTTGGCTTCTTATTCTTGTGCTTATTTATTTAGCAAAGTAAATATGTTACAAACGATTCTGAAAATTTCTAGAAATACCTGAAATTCTTCTTATTTAACTATGTTCTTCTAAAAATAAATAGATACAAGAAATGATATTTTGTTTTTAACTCTGATAATTTACATGAAATGAAATAAAAATGTTACAAAAAAGAGCATATAAATGAATATTTTTATTTTAAACCATTTTAGAGGAAAATATTACACAATAAAATTTATTAATTGAACTTAAATGTCAAATGTTAAAAAAAAACTTAATTTAGATTTATTTACAGAGTTTTTTTTTTTTTTTTTTAAATCGTTGCATGATAGTAAATCTTTTTCTCCTTCACGCCAACGGCATTGGTAGTAATAGCCAGCAATAAAAATTGTTGCCAAAAATCGCCAAGCTATCATCGCATATGTTAAATTGCAAAATCCTGAATTTCATGCCTAAAATAAATTCTAAATCCACAGTACAATATTCCACAGTACAATATATTCTCCTTTTCCACTGTAGCTTGTAAAAAGCAAGTAAGCGAAAGTTTTTTCTACTACACTTTGAGAAATATATTGAATTTTGAGTGTCCCCCTTTTCCTCATGTACCAATTAGCGTTAGTGTACTGTCTTATAGTCATATTATAATATGCTTCCAGAAATTTGATATTATAATTTGTAGCATAGGCCCATATTGGGCATGCATAAGTGAGAAGTATTTAGAGGCATGCATGATGGAGTGACAATTTTTATTTTTCTTACATAGTAGACAATTCAGCAATGAGAAGTCTACTAACACATGTACAATCACTTTCATTTACGGTGGGACGTCATATAACAGATCACATTCAATCAGCATACTTGCCAAATGGAAAACAAACGAAAGATGGTAATTAATTGGTAATTGGTAATAATTGGTATTAATGCTAAAATATACCACAAACGGTTTCAAGGATCGTTATAAATATCATACTTATTTTAATCATATCTATTTTAGTTTATAATCTTTGATATGTATATATTGCATGGTTCATCAAATCCCATCAATAATTCAGTGCACATAATTAACAACATTTAAAAATTAAGACATTGTATTTTCTGTTTATAGAATACCAGGTCTAGTACGATTTAAAGTAATAGATAATAATCTTATTAGAGCTCTAACTATAAAGTTCTAATTATTAGCTCTAATATAGTAATCTTAAATTTACCTTTTAAAAATTATAAAAGGTAATTTAGAGATAATATATTAGACCTTATTAAACTCTATTTTTATTTTCATTTTCAACAATTTTAACAATTGATGATAATTTATATACTCTAAAAGGAAATTTTATTAAATATTATATGTAATTCCTTAATGTCTTTTAACGGATATAAGGATGATATCTTTAGTCTCATAATTCACTCTCAACAAATATTTAACTTTACCTATAAATTTTATATCAAGTTTACTTTCGATTAATTTAACAATTTTATTTAAAATAGCTTATTAACGTTTTATTTCCATATGAATTAATAAAATATCATTATTCATCTTGTAAACAAAATTGCACAGTTTAAATATATAAAAAAAGCATTAAATTTTAATATAAGATCTATTTCTGAATTTCGCTGTCTACCAGACTGTTTCTGACCATTTATAGCTTTCTTTAGTAAGCATGCATTATTTGCTGGATCTAAAACCTCGAAACACTGTGAAATCTTGTTTTAAACGATTTTCATTTTATTTAAAATATTTTAAATAAACTGCTAAATAAGCCTTATAAATAAGCTGCTTTTTATATATAGTTCAGCATTTTCCCAAGATAGCGTTCCAACTAATAAAATGAACAGTAATCTTATTTCAGAAAAATTTACTACATATGAGAGTACATCATGTTAATCTCTTAGCTACAAATCTAACTTAATATTGTTTAGTTTTATATTGTTTTAGTTAATTTTTCATCAATTTTAACCGTGTATACCGAATTATTTACTATTACTTTTACATATAAAGGTTTACCCCCAATTTTCCATACTTTTATAATTTCTAACTTGTTATTAATAGCTTGATTTCATATGATATTTTCGAGTAGATTCTATGCAAAAAAATAAATAAAAATAAACTGGATTTAAATGAAATAAGTTTACAAAAGAGATGTTACAGCTAAAATATTCTAACAGTTGTCTTACATTTCATGTAATGCAATTTTAATCCAGTATTCTAAAGTTACGTGTTTTGATATATAGCATACTAATATATGAATCTAATACTTTTTTTTTATTTGTTTCCTGCTCGCTGTTAATCAATTCTCATGATTTTTTTTGAACAATTTTCTTTCTTTCGCCTTGACATTAAAACCATGTACCCTATAAGATATCTGAAACGGCGTAATTAATCTTATTAGTTAATTAATTTTTTTACCGTGTTTGGCTACTAAAAGACTTTACTAAATTGGTTGGCATGGTTGATGCAAATATGTTGCTGAAGTTTAACCTCTTGCGAACCAGATTGTTTTAATAAGAAAAAATCCAGTGCTTGCCCCTTAATTAGAGTGTTGCAGTTTTATGATATAGAGAGAAAGATGTATTTAAATCAACTTCATGAAAAGCTTTATTATTTTTTCATTTATTCTGACACACTTATTATAGGATTAAATTTCTGTAATTTCTTGTAAAATTTAAGTAAATAAATCTAATAAATAATAATAATGTTGTAAAAATTTCGTTTATTTCAGTTGCTATATTTAATATTTTATTATATATATATATATATATAATTTTCTTTAGCATTGTATGTATGTAAAAATGTCACAATTGATGGCACAATTTTTAAAGTATGAGAAACATTAATAAAATTTCATAATTAGGTCAGCATTATAATGGGAATTTTTTATTTTCATCATATTATTATTTTTAATATATTTTCTGTAAATATTTTATTTCTTGTCACAAAAATATTTTGTTAAGTACTGTAATAAGTTGCATTTATTGAAAAGGATATCAATTATAGTTTTGTAACGTTCATTATTTAATGTTTTTGTTTTTATATACATTTTGGGTTTGTTTTTGTTTTTATTACAGTTCATGTCTTTTTTCTTCATATTTTATTAATATTTTATCAATACTCATTTTTGAAACTTGATATCACTCATTTTAATTAAGATAATGAATTATTGGTTTTTCTAAATAATAGTTCTTTTAGAAAATAGGAGAGAACCGCAAATTTAGAAAAAAAAAAAAATAATAATTTAAGTACGAAAACAAAATTAAGTTATGCTCATCATTAATCATTTTAAAGGGCACTTGACTAATTAATTGCGAAATTATACACTTTTCATGAACATAATTATTCGATTTTCATTTTTTTCCCTACTTTTAAAAATATATTTCCAACAGAGGGATTGCTTTGTGTTGCTGTTTTTATTGTTATGAAACTATTTTTATTTGCTATTTAAGTGTAACATTCAGGCAAAAATATGCTTTTAAATATTGAGTATATTTATTCAGTCGCGTGTATACGTATACGCCTGTTTGTAAAAATTACAACATCATAAAGGAATCATCTGAATTATAAGAAAATTATACCAAATTTTCAGTGATGTGTAGAAGTATAGGGCAAAAATAATAATATGTAAACAAGGGAAATTTCTTGTAAAATTTTTTGTTAATTTTAATTGTTAGATTTAATAAATATGTATAATTTTCTTTAGCAGTGTATGTATGTTGATCTGGCAATGGAACAATTTTCAAAGCATGAAAAATATTGTCATTTGGGGAATCACACAGGATCTACATTTCTGCACTTGATGCCCACTGAATGAAATAGTTTTATATGCTTAAATTCGGAGTAACTTTCCAGATTGCGAACCCAAAATTCATCAGCATTTGGTAATGGCAAAGCGTTAGTAGCGAGTTTCCTGTCTAATTAAATCTTATACATGCTCATTCGATGACTTGTCTAGAAGACTGAACCTTTTTAGCAACATGTGGACGGGTATTATCCTTGTGAAATACATCTGCAAAAGATTTGGAAGGTTTGACTTTTGGCACACAAGACAGCCTGATATAACTGTAAATCGTCCCTGGTAAATGACATAAAACCATACTTTGTGAAACCTACTGTGCACATCAATCTGGGTATCAGTTTTATACAGTGATTGTAGCAAAAGAAGATGTGAGGCAGGGTTTTTGTAGTGGTTCTGGGAATCCTTGTAATTTGCTGTCAACAGAGATCTATACGTTTTCTTAGTTATAGAGTATAAAATTTGATTATGATTTATAAATGAATTCGACAGCCAATGTATTACATAAAGCTTATACTACACCATCTTGCAACCTATACCACTTCATTGATTAAATTTCATAATTCTTTCTATAAGTCATTCAGAGTTTTACTACCTAAAACAAAGTTTTCTCGAAATTTTCACTCAATTTCACTTGCAAAAATTGCAGACGCTTCTAAAGACTGTTTTTCTATAAGTGTAATTAGTCGTGTATATTCATTCATCATCGTTTCATTATTTATCATTTCCATAATAATCTATATAATGGCAGTACTGTGAGAAAGTTATTTTTAAATTTTTTGTAGCACGATGTTGTTTATAGTAATAAGCATATCTAATGATATGCTGATTATGCTTTAATAATCTAGTGAAATGCACTTGCAAAAATGTTTTGAAGAAAGTGTATGACTTTTGGTTTACAAAACGCCCTGATATAACAGCAAGCCATTCTGATAAACGACATAAAACTATCCTTTGTGAACCTGATGCGCACATCGATCTGAGTATCAGCTTTCTAGTGACTGTAACAAAGCAGATGGGAAGTGGGGTTTTGTAGTGGCTCTGTGTATCCTCGCATTAACAGCTATCAACAGAAATCATCTGTTCTTCTATACGTCTTTCTCAGTTGTGCAATATAAAGTTGATTATATTTTTATAAATGAATTCGACAACTTATGTATTGCATAAGCTTATACTAAACCCTCTTGCAACCTAGGATTGACTATAACACTTCTATTCGCTCAATGGCTCTCCTTCGTAATTTTTCGATAAATCATGTACTTAAAACATAGCTTTCTCCGAAATTTTCACTCAATTTCACTACATAAATTCCAATTGCAAAAACTGCAACCCCTTTTAAAAACTGTTTGTCTACAAGTATAGTTAGTCGTATATACGTACATTAATCATTTTCATAATAATCTATATATTGATAATGTTCTGAGAAAATCATTTTTAATTTTCTGGGTAGCACGATATTGCTTATAGATATCTAATGATATACTTATTATGCTAATAATATTAATAATATCTGAGCAATAGGCCTTCAAGTAAACGAAGTATCTTTAGTAAGATATGCAATAACATTTCACAGACAATGTTATAGGACACCGTACAATTATTCAAATGCATCTCTAAGGAACATGGGCAGGAGAACGCATTATTCAGTTAAAGCAAACACATTTACACTTCTATCACATATTACAGGAGAATAATATTAGTCTTTACAAGCTTATGTTTCATTCATATTCATCACATACGGACAAACAGAAGATGTATGATTATGCGTTGCCTCAAATATGCAACACGTTAAATATGCAAATGCATTACTGTAAATTAGTTGCTATTCAGCAAATAAAGTGTAGATAAAATTCAGTATTTCATTACCACATAATCTTTACTTGTATAAATAATCATGATTGCAAGTAAAGTGAGACATCTAAAAATTCCAATTCATATTTGATTTAATATTTGAAATAGTTTGTTGGTTTATTACTCAGATAAAATTAACCAATAATAGTTACAGTGTTCTGTTTGACAACTCGCGTTAATGATAACATAAATCTTATTTATTTCCTTTCAATCTGACAGTAAAAGTTGAAAATTGTGAATTATGTCACTTATTAATTGCATGGGTGCGGCATTTAGTATTTCACGCAGTTTCAACGGGGAAATTCATTAAATGTGTCTTTTAAATGTAATTGTCATATTGTCTTAACATTATTTTATAGTGTCAACAAAATTGTGAAGATATCAATTTAAAATTATTCAATAATTAATTTCACTTAGTTCTTGTAACATTTACTGTTTGACAAATGTAGAACAAGACTTGTTTTAGTATGAATTTTATAATGTCAACAATTATTCTGAAATTTATGGAAAAATTATCCCACTGAAACATGAATTTTCATAGAAAAAATATGTTTACATATATATTTAATTCCTTAACAAAAATAATACAGTATCATATGTAACCCTCTCTGTTTCATTTTTATGTAAATAAAAGAATATAAACAAGAATATTCTTGTTAAAATCAAACCAGGGCATGCTAATCTCAGCGCTCCTGCACGTTAGTTGCGAATGGGGCCATTTGGCCATGAGTCGTGCATTTATCTCACTTTCTGAATAAATGATTGAATGACATTGGAAAACAATAAATCCTTCCATGCGGGACACAAAATTGAACCAAAGAGTTGTCACTCTTTGGTTCAATTTTGACACAATTTTGTGATGTATGGAAATATTATTGTTCTCGGCCACATTGTTTTAAGAGAGAGCATACTTCTTTGAGGACGCTGGAATTTTAAATGGGTTTTACAAATTTTTTTAACATTGGTGGATCTTGAGTAGTACTTCACATATGGGTGATGAAGGAAAACTATTGACTTCCGGGAGGGCATTTAAAGTTAACTGTCCAATATTTGACAACCATATAGAAAAAAAACCTACAAAATAATTCATACCAGTCAGTCGGCGAATCGATGCACAATGATCTACACACGTTGACAAAATCGCGATCGATTCTTCTCGTTTCTGAGAAAAGAATAAATGCAACAGAGTCCAGTAAAAGTTCGAATCTGAATGAGTGCACGCAACAGTATGTTGGCTGCTCAAGTTGTTACAAGGTCACGAGACAGGAGGATTTAGTAATAGTAGACAAAATTTATGTTTGTTTAATTTAAAAATATATATATATATACTGCCTGCAAAATTTAAGGGACAACATGTTTTTCGAACCACACCATAAAAAAATGTCTATAACGATAAAATTTATAGTTTATAAAAATGATAAAAATGAACTTTATGCAAATGTATGCAAAAACGATAGCTACCACTCTTTTTTTATACAAAAGAACAGGCATATATAGTGAGAGAGAGAAAGTGAGAAAATATGCAAATATCAGACTTTCGTAATTACGCTTGTAACTTTTTGTTAATTCACAACTTTTTTGTTATTAGATTCGTTGACAATAAGTAGTGGGGTCTAACAATGTCTGAGAGAAGCCGTTTCCCCGATTCATTAAGGTGGCGGGCGTTCAGATGAATTGAAATGGGGTTGTCTCATGCTGATGCTGCTAGGCGTCTTAATGTGTCTCGCAGTGTGGTCCACCTTCTCTGGAATCAATATCAAACCGAAGCTTCTGTGTACAGAAGACAAGTTCCAGATCGACCACGAGCTACAACATTTGCAGAAGACCGTTTTATAGCTCTTTCGGCCCGAAGGAGAAGAAGCATTTATGTGCCACAATTTGTTGCAGACCACTCTGTAGCTTCAGGGGGATGGGGAATATCCGCTTGTACGGTGCGAAGGCGTTTGCACAATTCAGGTCTCTATGCAAGGCGACCAGTTGAGTGTGTGCCCCTCAACGGACGGCAGAGAAGAGCCCGCTTATCTTGGGTAAGAGAACACGTTTACTGGACCAGACAGCGATGGGCTTCTGTACTCTTTACAAACGAGTCCAGATTCACACTGGAGAGCGATTCAGGGCGTCTGCTGATCTGGAGGGAACAAAGCACCAGATACCATTAATCCAACACTGTTGAAAGACACAGTTGCCGAGGTAGTGGAATAATGGTTTGGGCATGGATCTCACTCGGTGGTCACACTGACCTGCATGCGTTCCAGGGAGAAACTGTTACTGGTTTAAGATACTGAAATGATATCTTTGATCCCTATGTCTGCCCATATGCCGGTGTAATTGGCAATATTTTCATTTTGATGGATGAAAATGCATGACCTCACCGAGTTGTAGTTGTTGAGGAATATGTCGAGGGTATTGGTTTGGAGCGAATGGAATGGAACATCTCGATCTCCAGACCTGAATCCGATAGAGCATCTTTGGTACTATCTTGGTAGACATTTTGCTGCTTTTTAAGTCCTCCTCCAACGTCTTTAGGAGAGCTGGAACAAAGCTTACTCCTTGTCTGGTCTTCTCTTCCCATTTCGGTAACCTACAACTTAATTGACAGCATGGAAAGTCGATACCACCAATACATTCAAGCTATGGGTAGGCATATCCCTTAATAAAACTCATTTTTGTTATGTTTCTAAGATATTTTACTACACAAAAACTGTGATTATTATTTTTACAAGAATGTTCTTTTCAGAGAGTTTGCTTTTTTTTTTTTTTTGTAAATTATTTTTTGCATTTTTCTTATGTAAACTTCTATATGGCAGTCAATACATAACTGTTTTGTTCACATGTCATCCAAATTTGGTGTATCTACATTCATTCATTTGCAAATTAAGCGCAAAAAACTGGTTGTTCCTTAACTTTTGCAGGTCAGTGTATTTGAAAATATTTTCAATAACTTAAAAGATCTTTTTCAGTTAACTGTCTATTTAAAAGACAAACTGTGCACTTCTAAGAAGAGCTAACACTATAGACAACACTGAATACAGCAACGGACATTTCCTTTAGCATTAAAAGTCTATATATATATATATATGAGTTTGGATGGATATGCCCGATGCATGGCTTCAATTTACATCCAAATTTTACCAAAACTTACAAGGATATTTCTAATACAAAATCTAAATCAACTAAAAAGAAAAATTTGAAATTAGATAAATATTCATCAAAAAAAATTACCCAATTAAGTTTTATGCCAATTTGACTACTTTTCATAATTGTCAATTTTTACATATTTAACGTTATTTTATTTATATATATTTATTATTATTATTATTAATATTTTGTTGTTTTACTGTTCTTAGACAGGTATAAGTAAAATAAACTAACCAATAAATTATGCACCACTTAAATTTTCTTTTAAAAATGTAAGGAAAATTTTCATTGAAATTTTTAACAATAAAAATGTCCCGATCTCATCGCAATTAAGGACAAAATATTTTGGGAACTTTTTGTTGTGGTCAAACGGCAAATAAGATGTTTATTGGTTGAAAGTCGATGAATAAGGAAGCTGGCGGTCTTTTCCCTTTCTCTCATGTTAATAAATACATTTTGGCTTGATAGTCATAAGTTGATAGTCATAAGAGTAAGCATTGGAGAAGAGAGATATAATATGGTGGTGTGAAAAGTATTTATAGGTGAGAGCTTTCAGTTAAACTCCACTCTGGTTTTTATTGTGAAATTTACAATGTCGCCTAGGAAAAAGAAAACTATTCAATCAGCGATAAAGAAAGTGAAGGTATTGTTGAACAGGCGTGAATCTAAATAAAAGAATCTTGTAAGTTTTATTTTCTGAACCTGCTCAACGCAGGGTTATATGTGCAAGTAATTAATAAAGTGGATCTAAAAAAGATAGTTACAAAAAAAAAAAAAAAAATGTTTAACACTTTTCAACGAAATACTTTGGATTTCTTTTATATTGGTTGAGTTTACTTAGCCAAGTTATTGTTAAGGGTTTAAATCAACTCAGAAGAGATCTTTTATGCTTGGTCAAATAAGAGATTCATTATCCTTAGTGCTGTCTCAAGAGGAAAAGTATACAGTGAAATATTTCAGTATGAGATTGCGTTAAATATTAAGAAAAATGACTGCAGCATTCACGAAAGTCAGAAAAGATGTTTTTATTAAGCGATTAAATCATTTTTGTAGAAAAATAATTACATCTTCATTAGAACATTTTATTAGTTTTAAGGTTTGAATAGCAATCTGAAATATAAAATTACGTATCTTCTATAAGCACATTTTAGAATGTTAATTATAAAGTTATATTTAATTTTAACTCCAGCATTACTTTGAATTGTAATTTTAGGAAAACAAAAAAATCAGAATAATGAGTTTTGGGACAATAACTGGAAAAATATGCTTGCTTTTATATGCTTAATAAATAATCAATTGATTGTAATTACAATCAATTGATTATTATAATTATTGATTGTAATTACAATCAATTTATTATTGTAATTACAATCAATTGATATTGTGTGAATTCCCACATGACTGTTATGAAAATTGACTTAAATTTTTATCTGCTCTGTAACTGAAATATTTGTGGGATAAACAAATGATTTTACCTAAAAGGTAAATCTGACTAATGACTGATTAAGTAGTGAAATATAATTTTTTAATTTGCTACATTAAGGGATAATTTAGTACGCATAAGAGTGGAAAATATTAAATAATTGGTGTTAAATGAAACATATTGATTTCGGATCAAACTATATATAAAATTAGGTTTAGGCTTCGAATTTTTGGTATACTGGAAAAATATTTCTTACTAAAATTTATTTAATATTATCGACAGATGAAATGAAATATTGTATAATTTTTTAAATTAAATTTCTCTTTGTCCCATTAAATACACGGCGGAAATTAGTAATTAATCTTAATAGCTACATTTCGCAAATTTTTCAAATTATTTCTTCGTTAATATAAATATTTTACATACCTGTTTAATTATTATTAATACATAAATATTTTTACATACCATTACACATTATTACATGCATTTGCACAAAGATTTGAAATCTAGTGGATGGATTACTGATATTTTCAAGAATGGAGGAGAGCAAGAATATTAATTTTCTTAGAGTACCATTATCAATATGCGTATATCACTTAAGACTTCAAAATGCTGTTTAAGATTGCATATTGTACATATGACATTAGTGAAAGTTTATCAATAAAAATTATATTAAAATTCACATCGTATGCTTTTTTTTTTTGCTTTTGTTATAAGGTGAAGGAGAACTAAATAAACTTCTTTTAGTTTATTTTGCAAATAACGTTTGATGAACTCTTTAAAATATATGTATCCTTGTATACATATCTACCTCTATATATATATACATATACACACACAAGGACATTCAATTGTCATGGAGCAAACTTTGAGTGGTGGTACAACAATGCATGGTCGAAAATGACTGTTTGAGGCACGAACACAAAGAATAAGACATGAAAAGAAAAACAATGTCTTTTTACAACATCACTGCAAATTTGCATATTGCTTTTTACATCATCCGTACATATTGCTTCTTTGATTTAATGTTTGCGATAAATGCTCGAATTTGCGACAACATTCGTAATACATCCTTTGTAGTGTTGTAGGCGGGATTGACGAGCAGTTCCAAAGATGCCAGGCATTTCGCGATTGCAGCTGCAATGAATAATTGAGCAATGAAGTTCTCAATTGAGTCAACTGGATTTTCGTAAGCGAAAACACAGTTGCAAACGCAAAGTGAGATTAAAATAGATGCTGCATTAGGTAAATAGCGCACTAGGTTGCCAAACAGAGATCTTGAAACTCGTCACGGGACGGTATCTATTGGGCTGTATATATTCTGGCTGGTTGTTGAGAGAAATTCGTATGAAAGTGTGTTCGTTCATCAACGCGTCACTTGCAATCCTATATTCCTACAGAAACGATGAATATTTTACTATGCCTCTCATACTTTGTTCCAAGGCTGTTGAATCACTAAGTACCTTAGTAGTAACATATTTTATATATATATATATATATATATATATAAATGTATATATATATATAAAATATGTAAGTATATGTAAATAACTATTACTTGGCCTTTTAAATTTGAGTACAACAACATTGTCATACCTACTTTATGATAATTTTTTTTTTTTTTTCATCCGTATGCATGAAATAGCTTGAGAAAAGGATATGATTAAATGATTTTATATCGTTAGGTTGATTAATGTATATTACATTTGCTGATAAAAATATTATTTGGCATTTTAAATGAGTACCAAAACATTGTCATACCTACTTATGATAATTATTTTTCCTTAAAACCCGAAAACATTATACAACTATAAAAGTAAATCTTGTAATTTTAATTTATCTATAATAAAGACTGTCTTCAATATCTTTTTATATATACGTGCGAAACGTTTTACCTTCACCTTTACACAATGCTACAACATAGTGTTTCTGTATCTTTTAATATCAACAAACAAATTTACTTATTGAAAACTAACCCATAGAGAATATTTATTTCAGAAAACTAACCCATAGAGAATATTTTTCACTATTTACAATTAATATATTATTCTTGAAAAACTAATAATGAACAGCATATAAGTTTTAATTCTTATAAAAGTCTATAAATAAAAACGAAAGCCCTTTTAAAAGTCTCAAAATTTACATAATTCAGTAACTAACCTTTTAAGAAAACAACTTTCACATTAATTACAAATAGTTAACCTTGTAATTTAATCACATAAGTTACCAATTTACAATCTTCCGAAATATTTGACTTTCAATTTTAATTTCTTAGAAGTGTTATTGGGGGAAAAAAAAAAGAAAAGAAAAAAAAAAAAAGAAATGAGACTCTCAAATAAATGTATCGTTGTTGAAGAATTCAATATCTTTAATGTTTTAAAATTTGTATTTCTACTCAATATGTGTTTCAAAACTTCAGCAAACAGCATGATATGCAATGCACTTTCAATATTGTTTCTAGCATATACCTTTTATAGCCTTGAATAAATAATATTTCTTATCTCCATTTTTTATTTTCTAATTAATTTAGGATACTTTGATTAATGTGTTGGAAATATGTCATCATTTTCCTTCAAACATTTTGCCCCTTCACATTTGTATACCATGTTTCAAAGTAGGAGATTCACTATAATATCAGTTACAAGTAACCTTTTTGAATTATCATATAACGTTCGTCAAAAATACAGTGTTGACCCAAATTTATTCGGCGACTTCGTAACTGAATGTTTGCGAAATATTAATGGTATGATACCAATTCATTGGAAGAATAGTAGTATTAAAACCAAAATTTGAAGGTAGATGAGTTTCAAAATCGACTTCTAAGTGAGATGTAGTTCGTGGTTATTCATCATCATTTTTTTCTGTATTATTTTAAGTCACGTTTTTGTTTTCTTAGGCTATAGCAGCGCTGAAAAACGAAATGTTATCTATGGTTTCATGAAACTCATTCCGTTGTGCAACGAAAAACGAAACCATACATAATCTGAAACAGTGATACATAGTGATACGAAATCATACCTACCATGAAACAATGTAACATAGTGGAGCGAAATCATACATACCTGTAGTGAAACGAAGTCATACATATCCAGAAACAGTGAAACATAGTGAAAATAAATCCTACATACACTGAAAAAGTGAAACGAAATCATACATACCCTGAAACAGTGAAACGAAATCATACATATCCTGAAACAGTGAAACATTGAAATGAGATCTTACATACAGCGAAACAGTGAAACGAAATCATACATACCTTGAGTGAAATATAGTGAAACGAAATCATGCATAATCTGAAATAATGAAACATAGTGGAACGAAATCATACATACCCTAAATCGGAATCATATATATCATGGATTAAAATCACAGCATCTGGATTTTATCACTACACTTGAGCATCTGGATTTTATCACTACACTTGGCTTGAACATGTTCACAAACATATGAAAAAAATTATTTACTGAGAAGATAATTCCCGAGTATCTGTCGCATCGATTGTTTGTGAAAAGATAAACTTTGAATGTTTCAATATTATAATTGCAAATACCGTTTTATTAGGCTGTATTCATAATAAACCACTGCTCCAGTAATTTACGTTCACTTTTTAATAGCAACGAAAATAAAAATTCAATACATGAGAAAAGCAAAAATCATAATTACTTATAAACTATAAAAATAAATATGGGAAAAAAATAGAATACACAAAAATTTTATTTCATACACAATGCTTTACGCATATTCATAGGATTTTTTTTTTTAAAATAAATTTATGGAACTTTCCAAGATTTTTTAATGTCTTCAGAAAGTTAATGATTTGGAAAATTACTTAGAAATAGATTCTTTGAGCCAAACTTGTTTTCGGTTCATAATTCCACAGATTTTTAAAAATTTATAAATACTTTTTTTTTTATTGTTGACAATCAAAGTGAATTTCCATCAGAACTCAACTTTTATTTTTCAGAATTTCTAAATAGCTCAAATGAAAAAGAAAATACCGATAGAAAAACTACCTTGAATTAATTTTTTTTTCATGAAATAATATTGTTTACTCGTTTTCTGTTTCCATAAAAATGTTTTTTTTTTATTTATCTTTAGTTGCCGCTTTCAATTTCAAGCATATTTAACTCAACGGTATTTGTTCACAATAAGGATTCGGTTAAAAATACTATTCTGTTGTTGGCAATATGCAAATATTTGAACAGCATTACTTTGAAAACTTTTTTTTCTGTTGGACTATTTTTATATTGAGCTAACATTTGCTCCTGTCAATTTTCTTTCACATTTACGCCAACACAACCACGTGATGTTTCAGGAACTAAGTCCTTAGACGTGTTAGGCATTGACAAAGCCGAAATGTTATCTCATTTTGGTTTTCTGCTTTCACCTATTTCCTCAACAGGGATTATTGTACTGACCTACTCTTTGTTTTCTCTTTCTTATTTGCTGAAGAAGGAACAGTGTTGATTGAGTTTCTTGAAAAGCTGTGAGGTGTGACTAATATTCGTATTGAAGTTCCTGTGAGTCATCCTGCAATTTTCCACTTTAACTAACAAGGATCAACTGAATAATTATTATTTTATCTTAAATCTGGAAATATAGTTTATATTTACAAAATGAAGAACATAAAAGTGGTTTAGCGTATTTTTAAAGCAAATAATAAGTATCAGCAAGAATTAAACTCGTATTTTAGAGTTAATAAGTGAATTAAATAGCGTCTGGAACAGATTGATGAATAATGTAAACTTCAGAGTTTATTCCGTAAATCTGCTAAGTGAAACAGAAATGAAAAACCTCGAATGTATGTGCTGAGAACTGACACAATAAATCTTTAGGTAGGAAAATATTTAAGAGGATGTATGTTAATCTTCAGAACAAAAGAGGGAGATGAATAATTGTGATCATGCAAAATTGTGCAATTGGATGTGCTTGTTCAAAATTGTGGTAACATAAAGACATCCAGAGTTAACAATGGCAACACTACTTTTATTACACATTCTGGATTAAATTCACACGAAATCCTCTTAATAAATATATTTGAAACTATAACTTATGTTGAAAATTGCCCTAAAAACAAATTAGAAATTTTCTATTAATATGAAAAATATTTAGAATCAAATTAAATGCGTTTAACCCCTACTAAATATCATCCAAGTAAGTTTAATTAATTAAATGAAATTATTAATTTAATGCAATTCAATTTTTATCAAATATAGATAATTAAAAATAAAAGTTTATTGGGTAAATGTTTAACGATTAATTTGTGTAAATATTTAAAAGTGAAATGGAATATAAATATTTGATTTGCGGATAATGAACTACAGAATGAAAGGGAAATTTATTTGATATTTTTTTCAAGTAAATGCTACGATAAATTAATATTCATAAAAAAATATTTAAACAAAAGTGCAAGATTTTTTTTTTTGTACTATCAGTGCTAAGAGATTTGTTTCATACTAGCTTACTGATAAACTGATAGTGTTTTAGAAGCATGGTTGACTTGACAATTGAATTATAATTTAAGCCACAACTTTTATTCTAATAAATTTATTCTAATTGTTATAATCATATCGATGAGAAATGTATTTAATATACTGGATCTTTTAGATTTGAATTGAAAAAAAATTAAATCATTGAATTAATCACCTAATATTTAAACCCTCATATCTCATTTTATTTATTTATTTTTTTTATTTTTTTGAATACCATTCGTTATTAATCTTCTTCACAAGTAGAATGGCTTCATCAAATTTCAGTAACATAAAAACATGTTCCAATCTTTCTGTTTAGTACATCCGTTATAATATTCATTGTATACTGCTCTTCCGTTATGAAAGCATATAAGTTATTGATAGATCACTTTTTTCAGTCAATTCTTTGCCATTCATCTTCGTGGCTGACAGAATTTCATGTTGATCTTCCTTTGAGTTCAGATCCAAGAAAATTGCTGCATAATTTAGTCAATGCTACTAGAATATGGAAAACATTTTCTTGATTAAACTTTTATAAACTTTTCAACGGTTTCTTTCAGCAAGAAAAACTGGTTCTTTCATGCTATTTTTCATTTTTTGTACTTTCTTCCATGAAATATATTCCATGATGTACCATAGATTATGTCATTCGATACTCAAATATATTAAATATATTCTCAAACTCGTATTATCCCACATGACCCTCGGTTTTATCATTATGCAGTCTACATATATTTTTATACTGCACATATATTTTTACTGGTTAAACCATTTATTAATGATATACTTAACCCCTAATCAATCTTCTGAGCTCAGAGACATACATTGAATCACTACCAAACCATCAATCAACGTTACCAAATGTCTTAACCCCTGTTTCTTGTATTGTTTGCTATTCATTTCACTTACAATGGCAACCATTACTTGGAACATTTTAGCGAAAATATTTTTTGACACCAAATCCCAACGGCCCCTATTTTGCGATTTTGCATATCAGTTCAGACAACCTACTTCATCAAATGATTGAACAACCAAAGGAGTAAAATGAATGGTTTTTTTTTTGTCCAAAAAAAAATAATTAAATGAATGATTTGCATTTTATAAATTTTATAAGTGCATTTCAGAGCATATTTTTAAGAAATGAATGAAGGTTTTTCAAATCACAAGAAAAAGGGGACAAATCGCAAAACCGGCGACCTTTTGTGGCGTCAAAGCGGCGATAAGTTGCCAATTGGGGTAAGCCGTTTTTCTAAGACTGTTTGCAATTCACTTCACTTGCAATCGCAACACATTACTTTGGCACATTTTAGCAATAATACTTTTGGACGCCAAACCTCAACGACTCCTATTCTGCAATTTTGCCGAAAAAAAGGCCAATAATTCATCATAATCACTATTCAAAGTTAAACAATCGTTATAAGAGAATTTTTTTAATTGTTTCCTTCATAAAAAATAAATGCAATATAAGTAGTTATTTCTTTTAGTTAGTTAATTATTAAGTTATTTCTTCAACTTCAAAATTGTTTTAATTACGTGTATTTTCATCACAAACTTTCATCGAAGGCTTTAGAAATCATTGTTAATAGTTATTTCATTATATTTCATTGTATTCAAATTCTATTTATTTTTAATTAAATTAAATTCTTTTTACTCTTAAGATAACTTACAGATGTAATAAAATTTACATATAAATACCTTAAAGCACTCAAAGTGTTTTTTCCCTCTCAATCCAAGAGTTGTGATTTCCATTAAGAAAAATTTACTATTAGTTGAAATGCAGCACGTAAATACACATTTTTTTTCTCTTTAAAAGTGATTGAAACAATGCATTTGCACAGTTCTTGTTTATTTCCAATAATGATTCTACAGATAACTTTTAAATAATGTCGTGAAACAAAAGTATTTTCACAATTTTTTTATAAAAAAAAAAAAAAAAAAAACGGAAAGAGACAATGTGTAAAATGTCATTTGTTACGTTTCTTATTTCCTTCAAACCCCTCGAGGATGTGTTTTTAAGATTTTCTTTTTTTTTTTTTTCTTTTTTCAAAAATTCTAACTTGAACGAAGAACTCTGGGATAAAGAGATTTTATTACTTCCAGAAAGACAAAACGACGAAAAATGATTCTTTTCAATTTATAGAAAAGAGCTATTAGAGAAATAAAATGGATTTTGTATCACAAACAACATTATTAGTTTTGAAAGCGAAAGGGAAATTTTTCGATACTACCCTAAATACATATTACATTAAAGGAGATAAATGAATGAATTAGATTCAAAATGATAAAAGTAAATATATATGTATATTATTTTATTTAAAACTAAAAGTGGTTTGAGTTTCGAAAAAAAAAAATGAAAGGTTTTCTGTATCCAATAATTTATAAAACATTCAGATAAATTTTAACGAAATGTTAAAGCATTTTTTATGTATGTCTTGTCATTTTTTGTTCAGGAATCGTAAATTTATTATATAAAGAAAACATAAAAACATATTCATGTAGCAAATATTGTTTTACTTACTACAGTATTTTAAAAATAAATATATACACTAACAGTCCTTGTTCAACTCAACATTGTAATGTCACGAATAATTAAAGTAAATCCTGTGCAATAATGCTGTGGTGAGAACTTTTGAGTGAACGTTAATTTAACTACTATTTTTCATTCCAGCCAAAATTTCCTATACTATTTGCACTCTATTTTCAAAGGGTATCAGAATTCCGCTATAACCTGGCGTCGAGCTTGATAATTAAAGTTTAAATTAAAAGTCGTACTGATTATGCAACAGTAGACTTCTAATGTATTGGTTTTTTACGTCTGGAATTTTTCTAATGTAAATCACAGAATAATTAAAGCATTGAAGAAATACAGTCAAGGACAAAAAAAGTCACTTGTTTTTAATTTCAAATATACATAAAAATAATTCTATTTATTTGAACAAATCCCATTGTATTTGTCGTAATGAAATGATTTCATTACAGCAAATGTTCGGTGGGCAACATGGCATGCCAGTTTTCATTTTTAGCAATGAAAATCATGATATGCTACTATCAGCAGGCTGGAGCATTTTAGAGGAAATTCTTCTGACTTTCTGAAAGGAAACATGATGAGCAGGAATTTTGAAGACTGATAGCCAAATCATCTGAAACTGCATTGTCTTCTTTCTGCAACGTTCAAAATTCAATATGATTTTGTTCAAACGTTCAAAGTTCAATTTTTAATATGATTTAAAAATTACCAATGAAAGAGTAATAAATATGAAAAAGTTAATGAGGATGATAAGAAGCTCTATGGACTATAGACATCACTTTAGCATCAAACATCGTTCTAGCATTATTTCAGAAACAAACCTGTGTAGTGTCATAAACATCCAAATATCTCAATAAACCTTCGGGCCAACATCATCTACTTGAGACGATTGTATGCCAAGTTGGTAGCCAATGGCATGATATAGAAAAGTTGTTGGTGATAACAAATTTGTATCGTGTTGATTAATATTATTCCCCGTAATAACCTTATCTGTATAGTATATGGATGGGACGATACATTCACACTGCTGGGTAGCCGTTAATTAACAACATGGGAAAGTGGGAGTGGTGACATAGAAGTTGGTGGTGGTATTTATTATTTCTTGTAGGAAATGTGACAGAAAACTCACACAGTATGAAAATTTATGGAAATTGTAAACTACAGAAAAAATGTGACAATAATGAGATTGAGGGTCACAAATCAAAAGATTCCGATGAGTTAATATTTCTGGTATGATAAATGTATTATATATATATATATATATATATATATCCATAACTATGAAGCAAAAATATTTAATGTACATATTAATTATCTTAATATGGTATTTATGCACTTCTGTAGTATTATTTTAATCTAACATAATGTTTTTGTCTTTTCAGTTGCCATTTCAAGGAACAACTGGCAATATAAAAATTGACAGAAACGGTCAAAGAACGTCATTTACATTAGACGTCGTTAAAATTACGAAACAGGGCATAGAAAAGGTAAAACATTTTTATTTATTGAATAATTTGATGGTAATATTTAAAATAATATAAAAATGGTAATATAAAAAGGAAATAAATTATTTTAAATTATCGAAAATAAAATTGTTGATTTATTCAAAAAAGAATTAAACAAAATCAGCAAATCAATACGCATTATTTATAGCCTGGATGAAAACTGTTATTAGTTGAAGGTTAAACATGATAATGTGGCGCATTATTGGTTACTATATTGCTAGTTATAGTAACCAATAATATTAGTTACTATAACTAATATAACTACTAGTTATAGTTACAATAATGCTAGTTATATGTGGGCATGATTGGTTACTATAATGCTATAATTCATAGTTAATGTTAATTCTATCAAATGCTCTGAATGTACCTTCATTTGAAACAACGTCGTCAGAGGAATTTACATTTGAAGATGTTATATTATTATATTAAGATGTTATATTTAAATAAGGAAACAATCAATATTTTGACATGTCCAAGCTTTCTTCTCAGAATAGAAGACTTAACTTTCTTCATTAAACATTTTTAGACATTTCGTTCATTAAACATTGATCATCTATGGAATTTAGATTTGATCCATTATTATTAAACAAACATCGATACAATTACATTATATACTATAATTAAATCAACCTACAAGCAGTTTCAAGTATATTTATCTTATCATTTAAGTCCATTGCTAGTTTAAAAACTGTTATTATATTTCCCATGTGCTTATTTGGCATAATTTATTCATTATTAATTAGAATTTTATTCAAATTCAACGCTTATTTCATAATATTGAATATTTTATAAATTTGAATAAATACATAGTTTTTCTAATAAAATAAAGAAGCAAATTTTAAAAATCCTAATAAATTATTCATTTCACAATATTTTCAAATATTAATACTTCATAATAATTGAGAAATAAATAAAGAAAGTGTTCAATTATATTAATAACAAATTTGGTAAAATGTACTTCCTAATTTTTTAGGTATATAATTCAGTTAGATAAATTTGTTTTTTTTTAAATTCTAATTCGTAAATAATAAATAAACATTAATTATTTATAAAATTTTATGTCTAAAATTATTTACTTAATATCTCAATTTTAATGTACAAAAATCATATATGTCTTTCATGAAATAAATAAAGAGCTTTAAATATATATATATCAAATATTTTCATTCATTTTACTTTATGAGCAAATTTACAAATATTTTCATTCATTTTACTTTATGAGCAAATTTATTATACATTTCATGTAATTAAGTAAAATACTTTAAAATACGTTATTTATTTAAAACATATAATATTTATCTAGTTAAATATATATATATATATTCATGCTTACTATATTTCAATCATTGTAAGCAAAAATTGTTTAATTCTAATTAAATGTTTTATTTATTTAACAAATGAATAATTCCTACAAAAATGCAATTTATAATTTTGAATTAAATTTTAAAAAGCATTCATTTTGAATTGAAAATGAATATTTATCACTATATGAAATTAAAAAATAAATTTTAATTTGTTGATTTTCTAAAAAAAAAAAAGTAGGATGATTATATTAGAAATAGGAAAGAAGCTTGGTAATTAATTTTGATAGCCACTTATACTTGAATATTAATCATTTCCAACTTAAAGAAAACAAATAAATTTTCATATAAAAATATTATTTGGATTTTTTTAATAAAGTAATAAATAATCATTTTAAGGGACTGCATATATTCTATACCAATACTAATATTATTACATATTAGTATGTATAATGTTTTAGTATGTGTAACTTTTTTTAATATTTATGTCCTTATCTACATATTTAATAATAATAAGTCTTAATTTGATAATGAAATGTTGTAAAAGAAAATTTATCAGTTGAAAAAAAATCTACTGTGCCATTCATTATAAATTATGATTTTGAATTAAATTATTTGAATTTTTAACTTTTTGTAATAAAACCTAAAATTAACAAATAAGGTTTTTGTACAAAATTTATTATTTTCATTGAAGTATAATAAAATTATATTAATATTGTATTTTTAAGGTGTTTTTTTTTTACATTTAATGCACCAAAAATTGCATGTAAATAAAATAATTAAAAAATATAATCTCACTGTTCATAAAATAATTTTCTTCGTGTAATTTTTCCAAATGTAATAACAAACAAAATATTCATCTACAGTTTTTTAAACACGCTGTTGATATAAATCTGATATATTTAACATTCATCTAAATAAAAGATTTTATGTGTTATAAAAGAAATGCATTTAAAAGAAGATTAGTAAAATATAAGGAAGAAGATACCAGCACGCTATTAAACATAAAATAATCACAAATTGTTTGAGAATTTCAGAGTCCTTTAATTTGATTCTTTATTTAAAATCATCTGTAAAATTAAATATCACCAACCAAAAAAATAAACAATCGTGAAACATAATTGAATACTTCGAATTAAATTTAGCAAAATTTAGTATAGAGTGTTTTATTTTAATTTTTTAGAAAAATCGTTGACCTGGTATTTTATTTAAAAAGTCAAATTTTCTTTAAAATGTAACTTTTTTATCTGTATTGTTTTATTTTTTTCCAGCAAGGTACGTGGGATACGGAGGAAAGTTTTCATTACAAAAAGAAAGAGAAAGGCGAATTTGGTGATGCAAAAGATCTTCTGAAAAATACCACACTGAAAGTTACAACTAAAATAGTAAGAATTATAAGATCAAATATATATTACACTTTTAATTGAATCTATTTGTTGCTAAGTAATACACACATGCATATATATATATATATATATATATGATATATAAATCCTAAGATATATAAACATTTTTAACAGTTGCGAAAAGATCTTAAGGCCCATATATATATATATATATATATATATATATGGGCCTTAAGATCTCTTTTCGCAACTGTTAAAAATGTTTATATATCTTAGATTTACATTGATAATTTTTCTTTAGACAAAAGTCAAAAGAACAATGAAAATTATGTATATAATGCAATATTTCACATAGTGTCCTGTATTAGAAATTGAGTAATTTAACACAAATTCTAAACAACCTAAAAAAAAAAAGGTAAACAAACACAAAAATTGCGTTCATTTTTATTTCACATTCTATCCATTACATGATTCCACAATTTCTCTTTAAAGTATTTTATTATTTTTAAATCATTGTTATTCAAATGTTTTGGTAAGTACAATATTTTCACTCCACATATCTCAGAATTAATGTTAGAACTTTTAACAAAGGGACAGAATGACCTGACAGATTCAGTGGTGGGTTCCGAAACAAAGGAAGCCGGGTTCGAAACCTAATATGCGTAGCTTAACGAAAACCTTCTGTCTCTATTTCAGAAATGAGCATAATGAACCGGTAGACCGAAAAGTTTTCTATTGTGTTTGAAAATAGAGTATTCGTTCAAGATTGCGGTGGACTTCTTTGTTACAAAATAGAGAAGAAAGTAACGTCTGAATCAAGACAAATCTAACATTTTGATATACATTAGAAATTACTGAGTGAATTATTTTTCTGTTAGTTAAAGGAGATTTATTAGAGATGCATCATGCTCCATTTTGACTGGTACATGACTCTTAATTTTTGTTAAAAAAATCCGTAGTGTATATTGTTATTAATTTATTTTCAAAATTTTAAAAGATATAAATATAATTACCGTTTACTACCTAATTATTATAATAATAATTATCGTTTTTAAAGCAAATTCACAAATGTTCTATCTAAAAGGCAAAGTTAGCTTAAGTTTATACATTCTTGCTTGATTATACGATGCTAATGACGGTAAAACGTGTTTCCAATAAAAACTACGCTTATAGTTACATAATGTTTTTTGAAAATATTACATCTATTGTGCATTCTATCTATTTGGCACCTATCTAACAAACTTTGAGAAGGATAGATGACGGATCACAAAACACTTCGTCATTCACCGTCGTCGAATTTGTCACTGAAGTCGTTGACAACTATATTTTCAATCTTTAATTTTAATCATTTCGCGTTGTTTAACACAATGTTTTGTTGTTATTGTCGCATCCGCTAAGGAGTACAAAAATCAAATATCGTGGTGCTTCCGAATAACATTGGCTATGTTGATTGCAAGCTCGGAGTATAAATCCTCTTCCGAAAGATAGTTCTGACAATGCATGGTGGCTGCTACAACTGGGCAATCAAAAGACCTGATGAGGAGTAAGTTCGACATCAGGGCCGTTGCCACATTTTTGGGTATTTTTTTAACGCCATCAGCAGAAATTTCATATTTTTTGTTTTTCTTCATTCCTCAATCTTGTGAGAGTAGTAGCTATTTTTCTGTTGACATTTAGTTCTGTAATTTGATATTTAGTTTTAATCTTAGAAGGAATTATAAGTTTAGATTTCGCCAAGGCATTTGCATCTGCATAGGAAGTAGGAATGGTAGTCTAATCCAGCCTTCTGGCATTTTTCGACAAAGAATCTGCAATTTTATTGAATTTTACACAATAATTCTAATTTAAGAAACAAAAATAAAAGAACTTCTAATTAACTAGTTTTCATTATTTACACATTTACAGAATATTATATAATGTTATTATAGAGTTATGCAATTATTTTGTAGCCAAAGAGAAATGTTAATTTGTTGTAGAAAATTTCTTTTTTTTAAGCATAATTATTATTTTATACTTATAATCGTTTTAGAATGATCCTTATCTAATGAAGAGACAGCCAGAAAACGAGTTCACTGGAAATGACCGATATGAAGGATATTGCAAAGATTTATTAGAAAAACTGGCAGAAAAATTTGGATTTCACTTTATCATCACCCCTGTGAAAGATGACAAACATGGATCTCTTGTAGAAGGCACCTGGAATGGCATGATCGGGGAACTCTTGAGAAGGGTAAGTTTATTTGTTTGCTGGAATTTTTGAAGAGAATATGAAAAAAAAAGGTTTTTGAATCATCTAATTTTAATTTAGAATTATTGAATTGTTTAATGCGCTCGTTGGTTATTTAATTGTTTGGATGATTGATAAAACAATAGGACTAAAAATTATTGATGAAGGTTAATATAATTAGAAAATTTAATTTTTAAACAATATAAATTACTCCAAAGTTGAAACTGTAATAATACTATTACAAAGTTTAAAAAGCCAAGAAAAATAATTCACTGTTTATAGAAATTAAAATTAAAAATTAATCTTATGAAACTGTTAATTAAATTTAACAGTTAAAAATAATTTTTACTGTTTTTTCTTTTAGTAGTTTAAATAAAAATTTATCATTTCTTATGTTTGCATGTATTAATATTTATCTATATTATTTAATGTAACGGGGACATATTTTTCCCGGAAAAGATGTAACCTTTTTTATTTGTTGTTCGAAATATTGATAAAGGAATGAAGTAAAATATTCGGTTTTTGGGGGATGAGGAACTATGTAGTATTTTATGTTGTATTACAATATGTCTTATGAATTATTTATTTTCGTTGTATTACACAAATAAAATCATGCCAGAAAATCAAACTTTTTCATGTTGTAGAAAGCAAGTGCCAAAAACGTTACGTTTTTATGTCATAGGAAATAACACGTCGTGGAAAACAGTGAAACATAAATAAAAACGAAAAGTCGTATTTAATTAAATATACAAATGTAAATATTTTTCTATTCTTCCTTTTAAAATCATAAGAGTTTCTCTATTATGCATAAAAAAACTACAAAAATATAAAGAAAACTTGTGATTGTAATTAAACCGTTTTGAATTTATTCAAATATGTTCTAATATGTTTGAAATGTAGGAAATTGATCAGGCGCAGAAAGCACAATATCAAGAAGGATAAAAGATTCCCAAAACAAATTTGTTAGACAAATAACAAAGGTGAAATTATCAGCATTTAGCGTATCCATCATTACGCCAATAAAAGCTGTTGTACTCCATTACATTGAATGAAAGAGGTTTTGATGTATTCTTGGGGTACGACAGCTCATGCAGCGTCTACAAGTTGTCAGAATGGATCTGACGTAGTAGTTTTTGCCAATCATCGACCTTTTATTGGAATGGGACAGAGGTCGAGAGAATTGGCAAGTAACGACAGCAGCAATCTGGTAGTTAAAAAAAATTGTTGAAAATGCGAACCATGGGATGTCACCTATTGTCCTGTTGACATATAGCCGTAGTAAGCCTCTAAAATAAGACCAAGGCTCCAAGACCTTAGATATTCAGAGCTGGATGTTCAGTTTACTAGCAATGCTTGTTAAGGGCGGTAAATAAAATCCAATCACTCAAATCCTCATGCCAGGTTAAGAACCGAGAAGGCAATGAATTATGCATTAATCATGAAATCTGTCTTCACGGTGCCATCAGACTCGAAAGTTTGTGTGCAGAATCGTGATCCGTCTGAAAAGATATGCCACTTCTTTGCTCATATCTGGCATTCATCTCACCATTACATACATGTGGTCTAGAATCAAAGGTAATGCAATGGACGGAATGCTGAAATTTCCTGTACTACAAACAATGTCAAATGGTACACTCTAATGCAGTGTTGTGACAATTCCATGCTCTATGCTTCCTGAGGTTACAGTGTTATTCGTCACTGTCATGCGCACAATATGTTTGTCCTCACGTATGGTAGTGCGACGAGGCTACTGTAATCGTTCTTGTCGGCCCATCCTGCATCCATCAATTGTATATACAAATCATTGTTCAATGATGACGTCCGACACGAGTTTTGATTCCTCTCAGGAATAATCGGCTATCCCTATCTTCTAAATTCAGAAACGTGCACGATTGAGGACAATATTTTTATAGGGATCTTGCTGAAGCATCCCGAGCAAAAGAAAAATAACAGCATAAAAACGCCATTTCAATATTTTACACAGCCTATTATTCCTTAATATAACGCTTGAAAGTGGTTCTATCGAACCTTATGATGTATATCTGCTCTAAACTGCTCTGCTGCTATCTGCTCTAAACTGCTCTGCTGCTATCTGCTCTAAACTTGCTATCCTATCTATAATGCAAATTTCATGCAATTTAGATGTTGTCTTCTGGCTGTTGCATTTTGGATGCCTGCAGAATATTATATATTACTTGAACACCAATATATTTCAAACTTCAAATCTCAACTTTTGTTTTAATTCGTCTTAAATATTCAAATCCATCAATATTAAAAAATTAAAACTATAAAAAAATGAATATTTTAATCTATATTTCACGAAAGTTAGGGAAGATATTTCTCTTTTTTATGAAACATGAAATGTTGTTTCTAGTAATTAAAAAAAAATGTTATGCTTTGAACAACGAAATAAAAATTGTGTAATATTAAATTTATAGATAAAGATTGACTGCAATTTTAATTATGATAATAAAAAATTCAATTTAAACTCCATTATCTTAATATGTGTTTTTTAGCAAAATTTCTTTCTCAATGAAAATTAACGTTATATTCCGAGGCATGTAAGTTTTAAAACTCAGTTAAGAATTTGTTTTATTTCTAGAAAACTTCCATCAAATATATTAGCTATTTAATATCCTCGGAAAAGTTTTGTTCTCGCTGTGTGAAAAGAACTACTTTGCTATGCGTAATATACGGAGCAAACTGATTTAAATCGCTCTCTCATTTAAAAGTGCCTCAAACTTCCAAAAGTTTGTATACATTCTAAAGTTCTTTCAGTACAGTGTTTTAACGAGTCCTCTCCTTTTCAGTTTTTAAGTATGCAGAAAGGAAAAGTTAAAACATAGGATGCAGAAAAGAAGTTGTTGTTCTTACACAAGTTTTAAAGTTGTCTTTAAACAATCTTAATCAAAATACAGTGTTTTCCTGTCATAACGCGGCCATTCGCCCACAACTATTAAACACACATTCTATGTTAACCACGTTATTTTAAAAATAAAGTGATAAACGAAAAAACAAAATTAAAATGTATCCAAATGCTCAAATCAGAATATTAAAAGATAAAATAAAAAACAAAAATATAAAAATGTAGCATTAACTGTCTGTTGATTTTTTTTTGTAGTTTGAATTTTTATTTCACATTTCTTTCCTGAATGATTAAATGATTTTCTCGTTTTTCTAAATATCTTCTATAACTGTACAGCCTTTTATGAACCTTTCCTTATATCCTAATCGAAAACAGAGTACTGAATAATTGATTTAAATTAAAAACGCTATAGATTAATATACAATACATAAATACACATCTGACATTTTAAAAACTGAATCTATGAATGTTGAATATGAGATGGGAAAGAAGACAAAGGTATAAAAATCGAATATTGTAAGGTTGCAAAATTTTAAAACAGATATTAAGCAGATATAGATTTCTGGTATGATTATTTTATATTAATCCCTGCTTTTACAGTATACGTAATTTCCCAGAACTAAATTATTTGCATATTTATTTATTATATTCAATCTGTTGTTAAATATTTACACATAGTTAAAATATGTTTCTGCATACTGTCTAAAAATAGAATTTTATTTTATAAAATACCTGATGACCTGGTGACTTTGAAATTTTTTATCTGGTAGTCTCATTTGAGAGGGACAAATTTCTACCTTGGTTACAGCCATATAGTATAATTATAAACTTGTCTTCGCTATTTTGACCGAATAGTAGCAACGAGCAGCATTAAGGCAAATTTAAAATTTTTTATTCAGCACAATTCTATTCTGGGGTATTTTAGAAAATATATCACAGAAAAATTAATTTCTATTTGCTTACAAAATTTTTATATTTAACATTATAATTACATATAGAATAGACTAGACTTCCATAGAACTAGTCTGAACAGTAGGAACGAGGAGCATTCAGGCAAATTTAAAATTTCTATTCAGCACAATTCTATTCTGGGGTATTTTAGAAAATATATCACATAAAAATTAATTTTCTCTTGCTTACAAAATTATTTATATTTAACATTATACATAGAGAATAGCTTAGACTTCCATTTTTGCATAATTATATAAAAACCTGCCTAACTAATATCTAATTAAGATTATGATTAACTGTCTCTGTATTGCCAGCTGCATTAGAACAACAATAACAATATAAAGTACGTGTATCAAAAGTAATTACAGTACTTATTTTTTTAATTTCTATTATATAAAGTATAATTAAATATTTAGTAAATGTGTCTTAAGGGATTTAATTGAAAATATTAATTAACAACCTATTTATTTGTTTGATTTAAATGATGTTTAAAAAATTTTAATTGCAAATTTTAAGTTAAGTGTAAAAATATCGTTAATTTCGAAATTTCGTTATTTAAAATTGTTTTTAATAATTTTAAAAGATTTTTTAAAATCAAATAAATGTTTTGCAATATATAAATAATATGTAAGTTAATAAATTTTTTGTTAAGAAAGAATTTTTCATATAAGTCAATAACATGAAAAAATTAATTATTATTCAACATTATTTTTAAACGATTTTATACATTAACAAATCAAACGTTTTCAAATATTTATGAGTTTCCTTCTTTTTTGCAATTAATTTTTTGTTGAAATGATGTCGTAAAACTAACATGAACAATAATTGAATTTATTAATTTATAAATACTTGTATTGCAGAAGTTGAATTTATCTTTTCGTTTCCTTTACGTAAACCATTATAAACGTTGCATCCCAAACAGAAACAAATTCTGCAATTACTAAGGCCTCTTCTAACATCTTCGATGCTACTTTAAAATCTAAAATTCTTTTTCCATTATAATCCTTAAAAAGACGTCTTTACCAATTATTTCATGTTTGCAACTAAGAATTCTCTAAAGCTTAACAATATGTCAAGTCTCATTTAGAAGTGTCTACATTTCAGATTAAAAATTGCTAAAATTGGATGTCCTTTTCTTTTTCGTTCGCATTTTTGCATTAAACTGATTAAATAATTAAAATTATGCGATTTTTTTTTCTTCTTTTGTATACAAAAAGATTTAATTTCTTTCTAATAAATTCCTTCAGATAATTCTTTTCTGAAAATATTGAACATAAGATTTCATTTTAAAAACTCACTTTTAATAGTTATTTTAGTCAATACAAAATATGAAAATAAACGGCAATTTTTCCAATAGAAGAGGATTGGTTAGTTTTATAATATCGTCATAATATAAAACTAACCATATTCAATATTCAATATTTCTAATAAAGTATATTCAATATTCAATAGTATATTCAATATTTCTAATGAATAATTCATTAGAATGTAAAATACCATGCACTTATAAAATTTACATTGCGATTTTATAAAATTGTGTGGAATAGAAACATAGCATTATAAAATCTTCAATAAATCATATATAAAACAAATCTTTTATTGAAATTTATATAAAATTAATTATTTTAATGTAGAAATTAAGTTAATATTTTTTTCGCTTGTGCAAGTGACAAAGAATCTGCATTCAAACTAGTCACTAATGTGTCTTCTGATATTTTCAATTGAACTTTAAATGCTCTTTGTAGTAAACGTATATATTAATTTAATGTAAATATTTTGCTACGCTAAATCCAAATACATTAATTATTCATTCTATATTTACACATATATAACTCGCAAATTTTACAAACATATGTTAAGTCATTTACATTTTTGGGGACAATGTTCACAAATATTTTACTGTGTTTTGTAATGTATATTAAATATTTGCAAAATAAATATATAATTCCATTTAAAAACATTTTAAACATAAGTATCAACAGATTTAATTTTTTTAAAATAATTAATTGTGTGCGATAATCTGAATTGTGAAATTGTGTGAAAACTGCAATGAATTGTGGTGAAAACTGCTTTTTAATTTTTAATTTTTTAAAATTATTTTTGAAAGATTCTTTTTTTTTTTGTATTTACAGCAATTATTGATATATTTTTTTTTTGTAAATATTGCTAATTGGTGTGTTTTTGAACATCGATCATAAGAATTAATACAAATTCTCAAATTATATTTTTTTATCTGCTGTACATATTTCACTTCATTTAGGAAGCTGATATTGCAGTAGCTGACTTATCTATCACGTTCGATAGAGAAAAAGCAGTGGATTTTACCATGCCTTTCATGAATTTGGGAATCAGCATTCTTTTCAAGAAGCCAGCAAAAAAAACTCCACCACTGTTTTCCTTTTTTCAACCACTCTCAATAGAGGTTTGGTTTTACATGGGGACAGCCTACCTAGGCATCACGCTATACCTATTTATATTGGCAAGATTGAGTCCATACGAATGGATATACCCAAGCCCTCAGCGCCCAGATTCAGACACTGTAGAAAATCGATTTACACTTATTAATAGTTTTTGGTTCATGATGGGATCATTGATGAGAAGAGGCTGTGATTTTCTACCCAGGTTAGTATTTCTGTTCTTCAAAAGCAGTTTTTTTTTTTTTCTAAAACATTTTTTTGCAAATGCAAGTACTAATTTTATTTTCTACATGCAAATGAAATTGGAATGACGAATAACAATTTGTTTTTGATTTTGGAAGAACGTTGCAATTTTTTGAACGACTATTTCTGATACCACTCTTGTTGCTACTGCTTTCAAATAGTTAGAATCCTAAATAACGTGTGTATTTGGATTGTTATTGTTCTATAATGATAAATGTTTGAAATCCGAAGTAAGGATCATTTGATATTTGTAAAGAATTACATAATACTTAAAGAAAAAAATAATCGTCATTAAATTTTATATACTGAATAATTGAATAATAATAAATAATTGAATTGAATAATAATTGAATACATAAAAATCATTTTATTCTAAGAATATATAGTAAAATCAAATGTTATCAAGATAAATTTAAAAAGGGTTTTTCATCCAAATGATAATTAAATAGTCCACTATAAACATTAGGTGTATTGATTTTATTATTCTAATTTTCAAATTTCTTCAATAATACATAATTTCTTTAATATCATATTTTTTTTCCAAAAAATTGCTACTAACATTTATTCGATAAGTAATATTAATTTATCACGTGTATTTATTTAGGCAGATTTACTAATAAAAATAACTCCAATATTATATTAAAATAAGCTGTCATTAAAAATGCAGGTAAATTATTACTGCTAAATCAGTACATATTTATAGGACTGAAATTCACCCTAAATAAAAAATCAAGTAATAAAAATCTAGTATGTTTTAATACATAAATAAACATCGACACTTGTTTTTAAATAACATAAATTTCATTTATTATGATGAATAATGGTAATTAAAAAAGAAAACTAGTTTATTATATAAAATGTCAGGCTGCATTGAAATTACTATAATAGCTTTAATCAAAATAACTTAAAAATTTTATGTGTCAAAGATAATAATTTATTCTTATAGTTTCTTAAGCAGGTTATGTCCAGCAGTACAGGTCTGAAACCAGTTATCGTGGCCAGGACAGGTAACATCCAGGCAATATTTCTGACCATATCAATTTTAATTTTTTATGATTTGGAGTGATGCACTGAACGTTACTAACGCTTTGAGAACAAAAAAATAAAAACGTATTTAAAAATTCTTCGGATTTGAAACAAAAACTTTTACTTTATTTATAAAAGGAGTGTGCATGAAACTGAATACTCTCATTAACTACAAATTAGTTTTGGTTTGATCTTTTTTTTCTTGCTAGAATTCTTTAATTTTATTTCCTGCTTTGGTTTTGCATGATGTTTTTAGTTTCTTATTTTCATTGCTAATATAAAAGTTAACTAAATATTTAATTTAATGTTCAATACTAGAAAATATATATTTAATTTGCTTGTATAACAAATATATCTAATTAAAAATTATATAGGTTTTATTACTAAGTTTGTCTTACTTTATGAAATAAATAGTTTATTTTATATCCTAAACTAATCTGCCCTAAAATCATGTTTAAATAGAATATCTGCCTTTTTTGCCTTAGCAATAATGCATAATTATTGAAAGTTTTACTTGCTAAAATTTTTAAACAGTTGTTTATAATTATTAACATTTATTACAATTATTATTAACAGTTACTTATAATAATATGTTTTTCGATGTAATTAATTTAAACAAAATATCTGTTATATGAAATATAAAATTAATTTAAAGAATTATTAATAAAATAGTACATTTAAAGGTTCTTAAAATATATCTTATTGAAGTTTAACTAAATGCCAAAAAAAATATAATATTTTAAGTAATTGGTTTTACATTAATAAATTTATCAATACAAATTTAAAATTAATAGTTATGTAAGTTGATTTAAGTTATATATTTGAAATATCTAAAGCTAATTATTATTTTAATAACATAAGACATACATTTAATAAATTATTAATGGAAAAAAATAAATAAAATCATATATATATAAAATATACCATTTATGGAATAAAAAAAAATTGTTTTATAACCACATATACTATAAATTATATAATTATTAAAATGCTAAATTTTAAGACAAGCTTTAAGGAGACATTTATTCCAGTCATTTAGTTTTCTGGTAATTTATTAATTAAAATATTATTAAATATATGTTGAAAATATTTTTATACAGATTATAAAGCACGTTTACCTATCCCATCCTTTTCCACATATTTTATACCTTACGAACTAATAAATAACGATTGTAAATAATTTCATGTTTGAGAGGTAATTCTATGATATTTTGGCTTAAATGCAGATAATGTTAAAATTATTCTAATAAATTCAAAATAAACTAAGCCTCATATACTAAATATTCCAGCATTCTAAAACTAAAAAAATTTAAATTCGTAAAAAAATCTTTATATAACTTTCAAGAAAATTCATTTGTGTTTTTTTAATAGAAACATTAAAAAAAAAAATGTTGAAATGATATTTCTTATTAAAGTGTTTTTCGAGTTTTAAATTAATATTCATAAATTCTTGAAGGAAGTAAATTATCATATATTTAAAATTTATTGATTTATTTCTTAATTATTTTGAATTCTAAAATAAACAGATTTGATTATAATGATTTTTTTTTTTTTTGCAGGAAAAAAAAAATAAAAATATGGAAAATAAATATTTTTTATAAACTTTAAAAATAGCCTTTTAAATAAACCAATAAAATATTACTGCTAAAATTATTCACATATAATTTTTTTTTAACACTAGTTTTTTTAAAACCTTTTTCCTTTATATTATCATTACATTTAATTAATTTTCATCAATAAAATAATTTTGTTGATTTAAGTTTTTGTTTTTCACTATTTAATAGAACTAATAAAAAATATGTTTCATTTTTATCACTATTTTGGTTGGTATATAAATATGCTAGTGATATTATTTCGGAAAATAATCAAGTTTTTTTAGAAATACATAATGTTACAATATAGATGTAAAAACAATATCTAAATTAATGTGAAAAATACTGTTCAAAATTATTAACACGAAAATTTGAAAATATTCTTAGAAAATAAAATGAAAATGAATAAGACTGTAAAATAGGTATCAAATGTTTTATAACGATAATCTTTTTAAAGTTTTCATAATAAAATAAAAAGCAATAGCGGTAGTAGCAGTGGTATAGCATATAAGCAGTAGAGATATACAGGTATTAAAAGGATGTAAAATATATTAAACCATACAAATTAATATCCCTTAAAATAATATCAAATTTAATTCAATAAATTCAAAATATTTAGAAAATCAGACAGAAATAAAACTATCATAAATTTACTATTCCCAAATTTTTTTTAATTCATCATGTTACCAAAGATATTTTGGCATGTTATATGTTACCAAAGACATTTAGGCAAATTATTATAATTCAAAATAAAAAAAATTGCAAAAGTAAAGGAATTATGTAATGCGATTTGGAAAAATATCCAGAAATATATTTATTGCAAAATGCTTTAAGCCAAAATGCAGAAAAGAGATGTAAATTATATTTTACATATTTAAAAAATTATACGTTCACATGAATTTCCTACACTTTCCCTTTGTTTTTGAAAAATCTATCCGTCGATTGTACTTTTTTTCCAGAATGCATCACTGAAAATCAATTATGAATTATTGCCTGGATAAATTCTATGATTAAAAAAAATGGGGAATCGTGATAATTTTTTTTCTTTTTTCCTTCCATAAATAGTATTTGATCAAATTAAATTGATTTTTTAAAAAATGAAACCCTTTTGGAATATTTAATTTCAAAATAATGAATCTTTAAAACTGGTTTCCAGTAAGAATTACTTTATAAATAGAAAAATAAACTACATTTTTTCATTCAAAACAAGTATTTAATTATCGTTTAAAATAAAAAAAAAATTAAAGAACCAAAAATTATTTTGATTTCACTGAAAATAAATACTTTTTTGCTACATTTTTTTCAATTATAATTTTGTAATTAATTAAATTAAATTATTAATTAATTGTAAATTTATAATAAACACAAAAAATACAAAATCATAAGTTCATTTCTTTTCTTAGTTATACCTTATTCTGAAGTTCACAGAATATTTTATAATAATTAAGTGCATTAGAAAAGTACTCAAATTATTTTAAATAATATTATTTCGTCATTCAATGTCATTTATTAATCTGTACAATTGATAGAAAATAATTAATAAAATGAATAAAAGTTTTGAGTTTTTCATATCTAATTTAAAAAACAGTTTTACAAAGTGATATAATTTTTGTGCTTCAAACGGAGAAAATAATAAAGTAAAAAGTTTTGAAGAAGTTTTATTTGAAGTAATATTTTATTATTTTCTTCTTATTTATCTTTTTTATTATATCTATTTATTAAAAATAAAATAAAAATGCAATTTTCATCTATAGCTCATTATTAAACTAAAACAACTTAAACATTTAAATAATGTTAAAAAACATTAAATAAGCATTTTAATATTTAAAATAATAGCATTAAACAATTTAAAATATCATTAAATATTCTGTCTGCTCTATTTGCATGTAGAAGATGTGTTACTGTATTTGCAATTTAAAACACATAACAAACTCTTACAGTAATGTTCACGTGAAACAGGTATAAAACTAATTTTTCTACTTCAAGTTTTTAACAACAACCTGATCAATTGATTTTTTCTGTAGTAAAAAATGAAAATAGTTTTGAACTGTATACGGTTTTTTTTTTGTATCATAAAAATTTTATTCAGTCTTGCCAATATAAATATATCGTGTAGAAAATCAAGTTTCATGTTTTGAACTTTTACCAGAAAAAGTGGTTTATAAGAGGAAAAAAAGGTGGAATGAAAATTTTAATGTGTCTCATAATGGAAAGGAATAGACAGAAAATAAAATAAGTGGTTTATGAAAGAAAGATAGATGAATATAATTTTGATGTAGTTAGATATTGGTTATTGTAAAATTGGCTTCCTAAAAGGTAAAGACATTTCATTCTGCTTAACTAATATGATTTTGTTTTTAAAAAGAAATATTAATTTTCACTGTAATAACGCAATTTTTTATTGAATGATTTATCTTTATTTATTGCTTCGAGGTAAAATTTTTTTTTTTTTTTTTTATGAACAAATGATTTAAATATACATTATCAATACATATCAAACAAATTTCTCATCTTTCTAGAAAATGTCACGTGATAAAAAAAAAACATTTGTTACAAAATATTATGTCAAATTGCATTGCCTTATTCGCATAACACCTTTTATGTTATAAATAGTATAAAAAGTAGTTAATACCAAATTATTTCCATAGCTCAAACATTGTACTTTTTTAGATAAAACAATTTGTCATTTTTAGCTGATATTACTTGTATATGTAAAAAAAAAAATATTGATATGACAGTGCTAACGAATAATCAGAAACTTTCTTGTTAATGAAACCAATTTTTGATAAATTGAAATCAAAATTTTAATGATTATATTCTGAATGATTTTTAAATTTTCTAATTGTTTTAAAATATTATGATATTTTTATTTATTTATTTTAATAACATTTAAAAAAATTAAATTTTAGAAAATACTTTGTCTGAAACGTTTTGGTGTAGGCAATTACTTACATACCATTGGTTAATAACTAAAATGCAAAATTAATAATGCAAAATTCAATACTGAATAGTTAAAATTCATATATCTGTAATACGTCATTTGAAATCTCGAAAACTTGTTAATAATCCCACTAAACCAGGATTTTAACAAACAACTAAAAACAATAATAATTTAAGCAGATTGAGAAAGAATTATAATTATATATTGTATAATTTATATACAAACAAAACAAAGGAAAATTAAAATAAAATTTGCCAGATATGTTGATAAATGTCAGCTAATTTTAAACCAAAATATTTTCATTTCACTCATATGTTCATTTCTAATTTTTCGAAATTTTGTTAGTTTTTGATTTTATTCCTTCCATTTAAGTTACATTTTTGGTGAATTTACCTGATTCTATTTTAATAACAAAAGTTTGTTATGTTTATTTCACTGAAAAAAACATGAAGTATGAGATGAAATAATCCCCATATTTTATATGGGGATTAGTTTATCTCATACTTCCCCTAATCTCTAAATCTAACTACAAAATTCCCCATATTTTTATTATATGGTAATTTTATATTACAAAAAAAAAGAAAATGCATAACTACAATGTAAAATCGGAATTATTAAGGTTTCAATGACCATACATAGAAACATTCGTATGGCTGGCTGTGCTCCTGCTGTGTTTTATGATTCAACTGTACATCTTAAGTGACTTCTGGTAATTATTTTAAGAACCAAAAAAGAATAAAAAACATTTTCTAATGCAAATCTGAATTCAATACACAGAATTACCTAAAATCTCTTTTTTTCTCAATTTAAAAATAATTTTTAGAAATCACTTAAAAACAATTTTTGTTATATAAGACATCACGCTCACATAAAAAATTGTTTTCAATGTATAGTGACAGAAGCCTTTAATAATTTTATTTTTATATTTTACGCTTTTCTTTTCTAATAGTTAATAATCTTCACACTTTGCAGAAGTATTTGCTGAGAGGTAAGAGATAAGTCTAAAACTAATCTTCTCGAATTTTGCAAAATTGTCAAGGAAACAAACAATTATACAGGATAAATTATTGCTGTTCTGAAGTATTTTAACATAATTTCTCTAAGAGCCTATTTATCTGGAAAGGTATAAAAAAATGAAGGAGTTTCTTGAACGATACTGAAAAAATCAATTGCATTTTCGACTGTTTTAGTAATAAACAATACAAGATTAGCATATTTCAGACAAAGAAAATCCTGAAAAAAGCATGAAAACTTAAACGTGACAAAGAATTTTCTTCTTAGCATCATGTGCTCTAACGAGAATAGAATAGGGCATTGTGATGATTAAATTTGCCACAACAATCACTTTCAAAGATGATTTATTCGGTGAACATTATGATAGAAAGTGTCTTATACACAATACAATTTTTCTTTGGAATTTTAAATGTTTTCCAATGCATTACATTTGATAGCCTTTCTGGAAGATATTACTGTACCTAACCGACATACCAAATTATTTTCATTATTAATAATAAAGACCAACTGAGATAGTTGTTCTTCAAATATAAAATTACATCTATCTGCAGAAAATTGTGATAATACACTTAAATGTATTTTGCCTTGATTATTCAAATAAATGATGTTCAATATTATTTTCCATTATCTTTCAACGTTAACTTCCTTCCTCTATATGGCCTCAACTTATCCTTTTTTAAACATTTTATTTCCTAACTTTTCTTCTACAATGTCCCACTAGCCTATTCAAGCGTCCGAACGACACATATACAGTCTGGCTGTTTTGGGTTTAAATCAGTCATTTTCGACGCGCTGATGTTGGAGAGAATTATTTCACCATCGTGTTTCTATTTCTTTTTTTTTTTTTTCGTATATCAGATATTTTCAGTTTTACAGCATTATAAATTTCAGGAAAATATACCAACTCAAATGAATCAGAAAAGCAAACCAAAAACATCCTGATACTTCAAGGATCACAGGGATAATCGAAAAATTTCGAATGCAAACTGGAATTTCCACTGGAGAGAATGAATATTTGAGTAGCGTATTTAGAAAACACTGCTGCCGCTAAATGGATTAAAATATCCTGAAAATATATACTACAGACAGTTGGAAATAGTGGAGTTTAACAATAACTTTTATGTTTTAGGCTTTTTCAATGCAAACATTATTGCTATTAAAGTAATTGGTATACGATGCCTGCATTTCTCCATTTAAACATTAAAAGAAAATATCTTTAAAACATTTGGAAGTGTTTCTTTTTGTTGTTTCTTAGATTTTCCGTGCATGCAATATGCATTAACGTAACATCAACGTAATTTCTTTAAACGCATTTATAATAAATCGATATTTTGTACGTAGTTTATGAAATTCGATTTTACGTTTTAAGTTTACAATAACTAATAGTTAACGGGAAAATAGAAAAATTCACAAAAAGAAAAGAAATAACTGACGAAAATTGTGGACTATAAGACGTATGCCAAATAAATTTAACTTATTTGTTTTGAAAATATAATCATATGTATGACAGATAAAGAAAATTAAAAACTATAAGTTTTTCTTACGTGTTGAGGTTCATAAATATATAGAATGCTCAAAGGAAAAGTCAAATAAATGTCTTTTTTTCAGATGAATCAACAACAAGTTTTAAGGGAATCATAAAAAATAGAAGTTAATTTTCACAGCAAAAAGTTTACCATTCATTTTTTTTTTACTGTGTTAAAAAAAAACCAGTTCTTTAATTCCAGTATTCATATTTACATTGAATTGTCCATTATGAATTAAGAACGCCAATTGTTAAAACACACATTTAATTATATATATATATATATATATATATAGTAATTAATCTAATACACGTTATCATATCAGAAGCATCATAGCTAACCAACGATAATTAAAGGAGGGTTGTTGATCTATTACCTATGTTGTACATTTCAACAAAGCACTTTATATAACAGAACACTTTGTTGTACATCTCTTAATATATAACATGCAATATAATATCTTACAGTGCAAGACTTTATACAAACAATCCACACAGACATATTTCTATATATACAGATTATCATCAAGATATTTGAATTTATGAATTCATGTTCGACGATTCAACATTATGATAGCATAGAGTTATAACTGACATCAACCAACTTTATATATCTTACATATGCCATTATTCTTTAAGGAACTCTACCAATTTATGAATTTATGAATTCATGTTCGACGATTCAACATTATGATAGCATAGAGTTATAACTGACATCAACCAACTTTATATATCTTACATATGCCATTATTCTTTAAGGAACTCTACCAATTTATGAATTTATGAATTCATGTTCGACGATTCAACATTATGATAGCATAGAGTTATAACTGACATCAACCAACTTATATATCTTACATATGCCATTATTCTTTTTAAGGAACTCTACCAATTTATCATTTTGAAAATATTATTTTCAAAATAAAAATAAAATTATCTTGTGCTAAAGAAATGCTAAATATACCACGTGTTCAATATTTCAACATCATTTTCTTATTTGTCAGCTATTTCATTAATCTTTCGTTAAATGCATTTTAACAGAGTTGCAGGTTTTTCTTTAACTAATTTACAAATATTTAAATGTATATCTGCTACCTTGTTCAGCTGAATGTACACAATTTTTATAACTCAGAGTGATTATTTCTCTGTGATTTTATATTTGATATTTACCATTACAATAAGAATACGATAACAATTTACAATATCTTATCAGATATTGTATTGTCATCTTTGAAATTAAAGATTTTATGTCTGCAAACATTATTACCTATGGTATTACAGATCTTAAAAGAAAAGTTCAAATTCTGTAAGGTACTCTTCTTCTTCTTTACTTTACTTTACTTCTTTCTGTACATTTTAAATTCATATTTTTAAATTAAATATGAATTTCAAGGTAATTTAATTTGGTATTTTTATCTGAAATAAAATTGTATTCCATTCATGCATAAAATCATTAATTTCGTTAATGGAAACTATTTGTTTCTTCACTTACTGAAATACAAAAACATTCTTATTTTAATTTGGTGAAACAAAAAATTAAAAAATTCCCGATGATAAAGTTGTAGTACTATTGTAGCTAATGTAATTTGCTTGATCTGAAGACGTTCATTTTTTGGTTTGATGTATTTCTACATGTATGTTATGTGATAAATATTTTAACAGTCGAAGAATTCCTTCAATAAAAATGCGTATAATTAATAATAATTTATCAAACTGCTAGAAATTAATTGTTTGAATTTATTTTCTGTATAAGAAAAAAATAAAGTTAGGAACCTAAAAAGTATTTCTGCGTTTTTCTTAACAAATATCAATAAATTTTTCATACATTTTTTATTCACACAAAACAATTCAGTTTTAAAATGCTAACATCCTTATATATTTTTAAAAACTTTGTTTTTTTATTTTGTTAATTTAATATAATATTGATTACATAGTCATTATTTAAAAAAACAAACATGTAATTTACTTTTAAAAAATTGTGAGAGGTGTTACTTTTATTTACAATATTAAATTATTATTTTAACTTTAGCAATCATATTCTCTGAATTAAACATAATTCTCTGAAAAATATAAAAAGTATTATCTTAATATCGGTTTTTAATTACATGGATGTGAATAAGGCAATGATTATATTACATATTATTTAAAAACATTTGTACAACTGTAAAACAACAAAAGAAATTTAAAGCACCTTTACTAAGTAAAACTTACCCATTATTAATCAAAACAATATTCTTAATAAAAATACACATTTATATATCGATAATAAATTAGAAATTACATTATTATTTTTTCATGATTATTTTTAGTGAAATAGAATTTATTAAATAGTGATCTACGCGAAAGCGATTTACAACAGAAATGATAAAATATTACAATACACAAGAATCAAATATTCAGAATGCATAAACATAGACAGTCGTATATGATACACATAGACAATTGTATATGATACACGTAAACAATTGTATATGATATACATAGATAATCGTATATCATATACTTAGACAATAGTAAATGATACACATAGACAATCGTATATGATACACATAGACAATCGTATATGATACACATAGACAATCGTATAGACAACCGTATATGATACACATAGACAATCGTATATGATACACATAGATAATCATATATAATACATTTAGATAATCGTAAATGATACACATAGACAATCGTATTTGTTAATAAATTTATAACAATAATGATTTTTTTGCAATACACATAGACAGTTACATATGAATAAGAAAAAAAAACTTTTTACAAATTATATCTAACTTAAATTTAAATTTTTAAATATTTTCAGCATTACTAATAATAAATTATAGCTTAGAAAGGCGAGTAACCTTTTTGCAAAAAGAAATATTACTTCATTATTGGTCATTCTTTTAGGGAAGCAGATATAGCTGTGGCTGACTTGTCAATTACCTACGATCCGGGAGGACGCCGTGGATTTTACAATGCCCTTCATGAACCTCGGGATCAGCATCCTGTTCAAGAAACCGGAAAAACAAAGCCCTCCTCTGTTTTTTTCCTTAAACCACTCTCTTTAGAGGTCTGGTTTTACATCAGAGGAACAGCCTTTCTTGGTGTCAGTCTGTTCCTGTTTATATTGGCAAGACTGAGTCCGTACGAATGGGTGAACCCACACCCTGCGACGCAGAAAATGAAGTTGTAGAAAATCAATTTACGTTACTCAATAGCTTTTGGTTCACTATCGGGTCTATCATGCAGCAAGGATCAGATATTTTGCCAAGGTTTGTATTTAACTGATACTAAAATGCTATTTTTAACACCAAAAATAGATTTTTCCATTGAATTATTAAAAGTTAATGAAGTTGAAAATAAAGTTAGTTCTCACAAAAAAAAAAAATAATAAGGACTATTAGAAAATTTAATGTTCATGATAATTAAACTTTCGTTTTTGTAAAAATAAAATTATTTTTTGTTTTTGTTTTATTATTATTATTATTTTGGATGCATTTAAAACTGTTAAATTAATTTGTTCGTTGTTCTCTTTTCGTTCCATTTTAATTTCAAAACTACTGGATCATAATGAAAATTTGAATAAAATAAATTATTTGAATCAATTATTTAATTCATTTGAATCAATTGTTTAATTAATTTGAATCAATTTATTTGTATCATTTTTGAATCATTCATTTGAATCTTTCATTTGAATCATTCATTTGAATCTTTCATTTGAATCATTCATTTGAATCATTCATTTGAATCATTCATTTGAATCATTCATTTGAATCATTCATTTGAATCATTCATTTGAATCATTCATTTGAATCATTCATTTGAATCATTCATTTGAATCTTTCATTTGAACCATTCATTTTGAATCTTTCATTTGAATCATTCATTTGAATCTTTCATTTGAATCTTTCATTTGAATCTTTCATTTGAATCTTTCATTTGAATCTTTCATTTGAATCATTCATTTGAATCATTCATTTGAATCTTTCATTTGAATCATTCATTTGAATCATTCATTTGAATCATTCATTTAATCATTCATTTGAATCATTCATTTGAATACAAAAAATTTTTTATAAATTTTATAGGTTAAGAAGTAACAAAACAAATAGAATAAAATTACATTTACATTTGTTGTCAAAAAACCCCATATTTAAATTCAAAATGTCTTATAAAAAAGTAAAATTTTTGAAATTAATTTTTAAAAATTTAAGATGGTATATAAATGCATAACGTGATATTAATTGGATTACGTTTGGTAAGTAAGTTTCTTTTAATTTTTTCCACTAAAGTGTTTTTATGTAAATGCAAATTTTGATATATTATAATAAATGGATATAACAAATTTTTTGTGTAATAGTTTGGAGTACACACAAACATAGAGTCATGTTTAAAATAAAGTTATGTATGATACAAAAAGTAAACTATTATTTTAAAAATGTGAAATACAGAATATTTTGCATTTTTCATTGATGATTTGTAACTAAATATAATACAACGTTAATACCAATAAAAATTAATGTCACAGCTTACACAATATTATAAGGAAAACTCCCCACTGATATCAAGTCTGTTATTACTTATAATACAACATTAAAGATAACAATAGATTTATAAGAAAAAAATTACCAACAATTAAAGTTTTTTTCACTTTGTTTATTTCTGAATGCTATCAAATTTAATTGATTCAATTCGTAAATGTCAAAGCACCTATCAGATGAATTTAATTTTAGCTATTAAGCAGTTAAAAGAAGATTAGTGAGAAGCAAATTTTCGAAATACACCAGAATGAATTTGAATGATATAACATGAAGAAGTCACATGATTGAATTGTTTGTCTTTTATTGTATTACTCATTCAACCATTTGATCCACTATAATAAAATATATTCTGCATTGTAATTTATTAAAATATATATGTATATATATATTATAAATACAAATATATATATATATATTATAAATACAAATATTTTTATATAATAAAATTTAAAATAATATAATAATATTTATTTAAAATTTAAAAAAAATATTTTTAACATAGTTTTGCTTTTAAATTTTTATCTCAGAGCTGTTTCCCACAAGAATGGTAGCAAGTAGTTGGTGGTTTTTCACGCTCATCATGATCTCATCATATACAGCCAATTTGGCTGCTTTCTTAACTGCTCAAAGAATGAGTTCTCCTATTGAGAGTGCTGCTGATCTCGCCAAACAGACGACTATCCAATATGGTAGTGTAAAGGATGGCTCAACAATGAATTTTTTAAGGTACACAACAAAAATTTTTTATTTTAAATATTGCCTATATATGTATACTGTGAACTGGCAGATATACTTCTTTATTATATATTTTATTCGGTAAATTTTATTGAAGAAATGTGCCAATAGACATTAAAAATTCTTGAAAAGTTTAATTAATTATGATCTTATTTTACACGGCCAATCTCGTTGTTTTTCTGAGCCTTCAAAGAATGATTTTAACATTGACAGTAATAAAAGTAATAGGGATGTGACAGTAATAAAAAGTCTATCCTAATAGGACTGGCTCAACGTAGAACGTTTTCCAAGAAAGCTACTGAACTTTTTTTTTAAGAATGTACATTGTAAATGAAATCTTTATATGTTTGATATATAAATTCAGATAGAGTTACAATATACAATTTTATTGCTTATGCATATTTTTGCACGTGTATTTGAAAAAAATTGTATTTTTTAATTGGAAGTGTAAAAGTCAAATTTTAAAATTTTCTTAAAATAAATAAAATGTGATTAAAATTGTTTATAAATATCATTACCTCAAAAGGGGCATTGTTAGTAAATTTTTTTATCTATATATTTCCTAATACCCTCTTATCATTTTTATAGAAAAAAAGACATGCATATTAAAAAAAAATCCATATGTTCTTTCTTTTGAAATCTTTCTGTTACATTTTTTTAAAATATTCCATAATTTTAGCTTTATTTTCAATTCGCCTTTAATTATGCAAATCCTATTTTTTGCTTTTTTTAACAATTATTCCTTAATTCAGTATTTGTTTTTAAAAATTCTTTTCAGTCTTCTAATTATCCCATTTACAAAAGGATGTGGTCTTTTATGGAATCTCAAAGACCATCCGTTTTCCCTGAAAATAATCATAAGGGCATCGAAAGAGTCAAAATGGGTAACTATGCCTTTCTGATGGAGTCCACGGTATCGAATATGCTACAGAAAGGGATTGTGAACTTACAAGAATAGGAGGAGAGCTGGATTCTAAAGGTTATGGAATAGCAACACCACCAGGTGATGAAATCAATTATTAAAAATATTTTAATCCGTTATTATTTAGCATAATTCAAGGCATATTGTAAATTAGGGATGCAAAGACTTGTTTATACCAATATTGATAGATACAATGTCTTATGAGAATTTCACAGAATAACTTAAAAAACTTTTCAAAGACTACGGAATCAATTTACACTAATGTCAACATCTAGAATAATAATCATATGAAGTTCGGACTGCAGGAGGGCTAGGAATTCAATGAGGTCAGGTCCTTTAAAACGCTCACATATATTTTGAACACCCTGATTGCAGATTAGTTGACGGTCGTTAAAGGGTTAATTGACAACAAATTAGATATGGATGTACATGAAGCTTTAAAATGCCCAATGAATAATATTACCCAATATTATATTGTTTTCTATAGTACTTCATAACCAGATTGAGATGCTGCATAGATTCTCTGTTGCGTTTAGTTGTGAGAAAATTGAGGTAATAAAGTCTCTCTCTCGTTCTCTTCTAAAGACCCATTATCTACAATATCCCTTCTAACCTGCCATACGCAATTTCGTTTTTATGAGATTTTGCATTGTCGTCGTGGAAACTGCTGACATATGCTAAAAAAACGATCTGCATGTACAAGTGTATAGGATAGATATATAGTTAAATTGATAGATCAACAAGGATAGATATATAGTTAAATTGATAGATCAACAAGGATAGATATATATATTTAAATTGATTGATCAACAACGATACATACATAGTTAAATTGATAGATCAACAAAGATAGATATATAGTTAAATTGATCTAAACTGACATTAACAGTGATGAGTGAACTCAGAGTATATCAAGAAGTCAATATCAGACCATAATGCTGTCTTTTGTTAGCTTACACACAAACGCTTTTGAAATTAGCTTTTCGAAGTAAAATGCAACATTCATGTGTCCGATGGAGCAAAAAATGGGATTTATCGAGAAAAAGCAACATTTTATTAACCAGTGGTTGTCAGTGTCGATACTGACGGGCAAATACCATTCTCTTCCGCTGCCACACAGTCGTTAGCATAGGTGGTGCACTGTAACAGAATCCGATAAGCAACAATGTTCGCTAAACTGCTATTCTGGAACACTTGTGGTTAATCCCTATTTTATTTGAGCAGTAAATTGATTCACGAGAGAGTATCGATTCGCTGTAATACACCGTCTTTAATTTACGGCTCATGGAACACCACAGTTCCCACTTCACTTATTTTCTATAATACTATTTTATCAATACACTCTTTCTAACTGTTTATAAATCTGTAGTTTCCGAAATGTTGATATATTTGGCCTGTAAGTCATTCCTTTTGAACGTTTGGTAACTCGCTCCATTACTATAGGATGACAAAAATCGAACTGTTCTCCGAATGCCTACAATACTCTAAATATACCTACCAAATCTGCTGATGATATTTGCCTTCTGCTTTAACACTAAGGTCAAAGTAGTTAAGTGGTCACATTAATGTAACTTGACTCAATATAACTAATAAGTTTAAGTTCTATTAAAATATATTTTATAATACATTTAAGTATTAAATATACGAATAAATATAATGTTGTTTTAAAAAGCGGTGCACTTGGACACAAAGTACTTTGTTACTCGTTGGATCTGACACAATTAGACTGATATTTAACTATAAAGAGGCATAGATACGGTCCTGTTTGTTCAATTTTAAACCTCAATTTGGAACGAACACTCCGCAAGAAGCATCTAGAGTTTTACAACCTCTTTTCCTCGTCTCGTCAAAATGAATGATTTTAGGGACTATGCATTTACAGTGGTGGTTCTCGACAAATACTTGTGAACTTTTCTTTCAGATTTGAAAGCTAGCTTTAGAACCCTAATACCTAAATATGCTATCCAGTAGTTGCTTCAAGCTTCCAGTAGATAAAGTAAGTGTATATTGCGAATAGCTGCAAATTCATTATAATAAAAATATTAATATATAAATAAGTTAAATTAGAATCATCAAATTACATTGGTTAAACAACTATTTTAATATTTAATACATAAAAAAGAACTGTTTCAGGTAAAATAAATGTATCTCTCCCATTAAAATTTGAATTTAAATTTGATAACTACCATTTGACATTCTCTGAATAAATTATTGTTTATAAAATGATCTTTTATTAACAGTAGTCCTTATGTTAATTGTAGTTTATTTAAATTTTAATTTTTGTAAACGTTTGCGAAACATTAAAAATATTTAGAATTTGCCAGACAAAAATCCTGATAAAGTTAGAGGGCTTCTGTTTTAATGTACGTTAAGATGAATTATTTATCGAAAAGTGCCCTGCTTATGTAGAATCTGCATGTATAATGCAATTATGGCTTTTTCTGAGACCCAACAAATCCAAGATTTGAAAAAGAAAACTCTATACCCATACCCTATACTCTGCATATAAAGATAAATTGTTTAATCAAATAATGCGAGTTAATTCTTTGAGAATCTTAGTGACAAGGAATATTATTGAAGGAAATATATTTTATAATACGTTTAAGAAGAAAACCGGTTTTCAAGAGAACCGGTGGCTCAACATTAGGAAAGATGAATGTTTTATACCTATACCTTATACCCAAGTCCTACACCATTCCTTATACCTTTTTTTTTATTAATTCTTTTTCAAACAATGTCTTATGTAGTCTCTCAATATCAAGGAATCTTATTAAAAGAGAAAAATTACCCTTCAAGAAAATCAGCAATTCCAAATTATAAAAAAGCTTATACTTATTTCCCTTCATATTTTACCCTATATCCATGACCATGACGAATTCTTTGTTAAAAAATGCTCGTTTGTCTTTCTGTAGGTTCTCCATATCGAGGAATCTTGTCGAGCGGAATTCTGGCTCTTCAAGAGAGCCAGCAGCTCCAAGCTCTAAAAGACAAATGGTGGAAAGTAAAGAACCGATGTCCCGATGACAGCGGCTCTTCTTCGGCGGAGATGGGCATCCGGAATGTTGGCGGCGTGTTTTTGGTGCTGGGCATCGGATCTTTTCTAGGGGTGATCATCGTTGTTTTGGAATTTGTTTGGAAAGCCAACAAAATGCTCGATAGGGTAAGAAGTCTTCCTTCTTTTATTTTTCCGACCTGATGGCCAATTGGCTAGCCCTCTGGCCTTTGGTACCACAGGATTCATGTTCAAATCATGGAAGTGGCATGGGTGGTTCGGAATACACGTTAAAGTGTAGGTCCCGGTCTAATTAGCCAAAATATGCACAAAATGACCGTAGAGAGACAAAAAAAATCAAACCTTCTTTTATTTTAACTTTTAATATGATAGAACGAGTTTACTTCATTTTTATTCATTTTCCGAGTTTACTTTATTTTATTCACATTTAGCTTGACGAATTTCTTGTAATAGAAATACGTCAAGCTAAAATGTACTGAGAAATGATAATATTTTTATGCATTTAAAAATATTTGACATTTACATAACAAGCTGAAATTTAACTAAGGAATTTTTTTAAATCATATGTTTTTCTTTTAAAGTATAAATTTGATAATCTACATTTTCATCAATTTTTAATTAAAATAATATTTGCAATGACAAAATAAGTTTAAAAGTTTATAAAGAGAAATGGTTATATTGATTAATACGGAAATGCTACTTCCTAAATATACAGTTAAATATTTTTTCAACTAATTATCAATCGACGATGCATTTTATATTACATATACTTTTATTTCTTCAGTATTTAGCTCTAAAAATCAGCAAAACAGATCAATTTTATTTTAAGAATTTTAATGCAATGATTAATTTCTGTCCATTAATCCCTACATAGGAAACAAATATCCGTTTCTTCCATAGAAAATATCCATAAATAATTAGCTACCCAAGTTTCTTGCCTCAAAATATTTGTCGACAAAACTGATTAGAATATAGTTATTTAATTTAGCTTTCTCATGCATCCACTGAAAGCTCTGGCTCTCGGTGCCACAGGTCTAGGTTCGAGGCCGGCGATGTTATAAATGTTTGTAGTGGTCTGGAATCCACTTTAAACCGTAGGTCCTGGTCTAATGGGACTGTAGAGCGTTGGGAGAAGGGCTGACAACTTAAGCAAGCAAAATGGTTTAAAATAATGAAAATTTCTAAATAAGTTTACAGATAGGAGGTAAAAGAATTATTGGCTTATATGTTATTATATGGTTATTAAGTATGTCCATGGCTATTAAGTATGTAAAAAGCAGAGCAAAAAGCAGCCAGCACTTGTTAAAACAAGTGAACCTATATACCACTTTGCTGAAGTTACATTTGAATATTACATTATATGTAACTCAGATATTGAGTCAGAGTAATTAGATTTAGAGGTAAATCCAACTGCTCAAATATGATGTTATTAAGGCCGTTCATTAAGAAAGTTAGCTTTTAATAATATAGTGATTTCAACATAAGTAACAAATATCACAAATATCACATGATTATGGTCTGGATAAGGTTACTTTGAATTTAAAAAAAAAGCTGCTTAAGTTCTTGAGATTAGTTCACTACTTTTATCATGACAGAATTGAAAAAAGAAATTTTTAAACAGAAATATTCAGGTATAGATCTAATTATAACCAGAAGATATATTTGTGTAACAGAGATGCAATATTTATTGTATTTAATAAACAATGGTAAGTAAGAGTCATACTATGAATCCCAACATTTAACCTGTCATTAATCCACCATGTAATCTGTTATGAATCTGTAATTTAATCAGTCAGGAAATTGTCACATAATCTGTCATAAATTGTCATATCATATGTTATTCTAATTTTACTTAATAAACTGCACCTCTAATTGCTTTTATATTTTAATTAAAGATACTATTTAGAGGAAAACAAAATATAGTTTTATAATTGTTTATGCTGAGTGTTGTTTCTTTTAAATACATTACAAATAATTATGAGTAACAAGATGTGTTGTATTGCAGAAAAATCACGAAGTGATAAATAGAGGTTGAATTTGTTAAACTTAGTTTTATCCCAACTATACTTAGAAAATATCGTGAAATGAAAGTTAGCTTTCTTCTAACTTAGCGAGCGGCCTGGTTGCCTATTGGCTAGTGCTCTGGCCTTTGGTACCACAGGCTTCAGGTTCGAATCCTGGCGATGGCATGAATGTTTGTGAGTGATTCGGAATACACATTAAGATGTAGGTCGCGGTCTAATTTACCCAAAGTGTGCACAAAATAACCGTAGAGCGACAAACCAAACCAAATCTCTAATTTAGCGATTCCCTATTTGGGGTATGCGTATACAAGAAGATACGCGACAGACCGCTTAGGATAATATATTAATAATGTTGAAAAATACGTACAAAAACAAAACAAAAAAAATTGTTAATTTATGAAACGGAATGTTGATTGAACAATTGACTAATTACAATTTGATTTAAAAAAAAAGAAATATCATTAATTTCTTTGCAAGAGTAAAAAGAATAGTATCACAAATTCAGATATAAAGCAATAAAAAAAAAAATATTATATATTTCACGAAGATAGTTGCTGAAAGATCGTTGTCGCTTTATGCATGTATTAAGAATAAATATCGAGCTATGCTTGATGGTGTTTCTGACTTCAGATAATTACATCTGTCTTTAGTTGAACCTGATTTTAAAGCATTTAGTTCAATGAAAAATCTTGAGAATTTCAGGGAAATTCCTGAAGGCCCGTTTTAAAACTAATCCATAAAATTAGGTAATTGTCGTGAACATTATTCATGTGATTGAAAAAGAATATCAGTTAAACATAAGCATTTTTTTGCTAGAGAGATAGATAAGGAGGTTACAAGAGAGCGGATAATCATAAATGAAAAATTTTATCCACCCGTGCAGGAGAGAAAAAATTTGTGATACACTAACTAATATATACCAATCTTTTTCAGGAACCAATACCATCTATGCTGTGGCATGAGCTTAAAAGCTACACTCTCCTTTCGAGGCTCGACAAGGCCTGCTCCAAAAGACGGTGATGAACCGTCTGTGGAAAAATGCCCATGGTTAACATGAGCAAAATAGAAGACTATAAGTTTTCGTGACAAGTTGTGTTTCAAATTCAGAATTCAAAATTTATATGGGCTATTTTCGCTTTCCAACTTTTATCTATGTCATAGGATAGTCAATGTTTCAATTTTTGGAGATTTTTTAGCATATTTATAATAATATTATCATTACTAATAACCATTGAGGTAATCAATACAATAAAGAAAGTGCAATTTTTTATACAATTATAAACTATTTGGATTTAAAAATATTTTTTTAAATCATATAAAAATTAATTTTTCAAATTGAAAATTTGTGATTCTATCGAAAATTCTTACATGTCATTAAAAAATAATTGCTTAAAGGATTTGAACTATCCAATAATTTTTCAAATATGAAATACAAACAATTTAACATTAAATATTTAAAAATTGCTTAACTCAAATGCCGTTAATATTATCTAATAATAATTATTATAAACTATAAAAATTTTAATAAGGAATTCAAAGGAAATAAATAAATAAATTTTTTAATTATAAATATATTAATTTAATATTCAAAAATTTTTTTAATTTAAATGACTATAACATTCTTCTAATTACATTTATAATTTACATGTCCATAAAGTTTAGCTTTATTTTTGAAGTTAACAAATGTTAAAAACAATTTTGAAATTTACAACAGTTTTCAAGAAAATGGAAGCGAAAATGGTCCTCTGAAAATACATTTTGTATGAGTTTTCAATGTGCCTGACGTTGCAAAAAATTGCAAAATCTGCCAATTTTTATCCTTTGAGCAACAAAAATTCTTAAATTGTTGCAAAACATTAAACCACTCAACAGAGCTTTAAAACTCACCGACATCACCAAAATAATTGTAGCTTTACATATATTTTATTATGAAAACCTCTCAACAAAACTGTAGAATTTCTATGTATAATAAACATATATTTGTTGAACTTGTGGTTGATTGTCGTCTCTTCTACACAATTTTCGTTATTTTTAATTATCATACATTTTATCATTCATACTTCCTATCAATATTCATATTCTTTTTTAATAATAAAAAAAAAAAAAAAGAATAGTATTAAAAATACTATACAATACTATAGTACAATATACAAATACTATAGTATACAAATCTATATACACACGTATATACGTATATATTTCAGTATACAAATCTATATACACACGTATATACGTATATATTTTCAGTATATAAATCTATATACACGTATATGCGTATATATTTCAGTATACAAATCTATATACACAAATGTATATACACACGTATAAACGTATATATTTACAAATCTATATACATATGTATACACGTATATATTTCAGTATACAAATACTATATACAAACATATACACGTATATGCGTATATATTTCAGTATACAAATACTATAGTAGACAATCTTTTTTTTTTTCTAACAATGTGAGAGAATGAAAATTACAGTACAAGTACAGAAAAAAGTAGCGCAATGCTTATTACTGGACTATAAAAAAATACACACCTAGATAAACATTTGGCGGATAAAATGCGCTGACTTGCGAAGAACGAAATAAAATGTTTAAATACAACCTAAAAATGCTGCTTAACTTGAAATAGCATTTTAACAAACTTGAAAAATGAATAGCTTGACATTCAATACACATAAGTGTATTAATGAAATCGAAAGGGTTGAGTGAATATTCATATAAAAAAAAAATTTATACATTAAATGTCAATTATAAACATACAATAATAGAATACCAAATTGGTAACAAACATGTTTTTGTGTTATTTCTATTGAATATGCCATCTGCTGGTACAACACTTATTTTACCTAGTAAATTCCATTTAATTGGTCTTTGCCATCTGCAATCGACACAGATATTCCTTGTCCCAACGTTTCTGAAATTGCTGAACCCTTTTTTAAATAAGGCAAATCTGGCAACTTTTTCAAAAAATGGTTCAGCAATTTGGATGTAATATACAAATAGAAAAGATATAGAAATAAGTTCAAACTCAACCGCATTGAAACTAGCATGATTTGATAAAACCATTTGAGAAGCATATTTTGTTTTTCCGAGAAAATTTATTCTGAAGCATATGGATGTCCCGGAATATTTAAATGTGGCTTAAAGCATAATTTTTACAATCACGCATGCACCTAAAAGAATGTCTATTGGGCCAGCATAGTTGACATCTGCTACAACCGTTTACTTTTATCTACAATATAGCTATATAGCTAAATGTTGTCAAACAGATATGTCAACTAAAAACTTAGGAAGGTCACATATGTTTTTTTAAGTATGATAAATGTTGCATCAGTAATACTTGCATTTTTGTAAAATAGTGATGTTGTTCGTAAAATGAACCAAACCGAACCTAAAATCATATCCACTTTCGTGGACTCACACTTGCTACTTTTATATTCACACTGATATGGCTTAGTCGCAGTAAATTTACACAACTCCTCCTAATAAATGAGCCTTGACTGGTTGAATCAATAAGCCCTTACACTTTTGTGTACTGCCATTAACGTCTTTGACGCAAACAATTACCGTAAGCAACAAAACTCTTGTGGGACAGGTATGGTTGCGTTATTGATACTAATTGAAGGAAGTTCACTTTCTATCGGTGTGTGTGTGTCAGAGTTTGCCTCATTTGAAAATTTCGAACATAGAATCGTATTATGGGGCTTTGAATAGATTTTGCACATACGATGACGACATTTTTTAATGGTATATGTTTTGAATTTTATGCAATTATCACATAGCTTTAACTTTTAACTGTATCAAATATTTCTTTGATCGGGAACTTTAAAATGCTATCTAAATTAAATAATTAATAATGAAAATTACTTTTGCAATGTGCACAAATATTTGCTACTATTTGTGATGAGTAAGTACATTTATTGCTTATTTTTTATATCTAGCCCAATTAACATAAATATCTGGGTTTTTTTTTCTTTTGCATTTCGCCAAACGCAGGAGCGATTTAATATGAATGTTTTGAACTCAGCGAAAGAGGAAATTGTTCTGGTTTGTTTGTTCCAAATTCCATACTCGAAGTGTTTCAGAATCAAGTTTTCCTTTAATAGAAAAATAATCATAGCATCACAGTTCTCTACAGGCTGTTTAAGGATTTTTAATGTCTAAATACATTGTGTAGATTAATTTCTGTAAACCCGACGCTGATTCGTGTTTTAATAGAGGATGTAAAATTAATTTATTAAACGCTGCTTTTATTATTTCAGTTTCCTTTTTAATGAAAATTATGAATTAGGTACTTGAGCGCATTCTACGCTTCTTTGTAATTCTAATTTGAAATTTTAATCGATTGTAATAAAGTAGCTATTCGTCTTTCACAGAAAGCTTAAAATATTGTAATTACTGCCTATCACTCAAAGATTCATTATTTCCTACATTAACAAAAATCACGAAATGAGATCCATTCAATAGAATTAGAAGTAAACACAGGTAATAGAAACTTATAAAGTATATTAGTTCTAATACATATCAAAGTAAAGTTAATGTAAACAGTTTAAAATATTCGCGTGTAGAATTACCCATGTTTACTTCTCACCATTCAATGTAATTTTAATGAATACAATTTAGAAAAAAATTCATTCATTTCCTGTTCTGTTATTTATCAAATTCTTTGTCTGAGCAATAATTGAGAGTGTCATTATTTAATTTCTTTACTTCACAATCTAAAGCATTCGTGTCATTTTCATGCACTTTAATGATATAAATACTATTTATATTCATATTTTTTTTTATATTGTACTATTTTTTTCTGATTTTGTAAATTACTTATTGGGGGAATTATTCGCGTAATCTTACCTTTTACGATTCGCTTTTATTTTAGAAAATCTTCCATGTTTTAGTTCGTGACCTTTTAAATGTAAGTCTAATGAGAGTATTCCGATGAAATATCCCTTATTTCAACTCCGTTTAGAGAAGTTTTCTTGTTTTCGTTGACTACTATGCTCTTCGAAATATATCTCTTGAATTTAAATTTTTTGAACTGACGAACTATGGTGAAGGAAATGCAGCAGCACTGCTTTCTTTAACATTGGTTATTATTGGACTAAAAAAGGTATATGTTGAAAATTATTTGTGCGCCTTCTTACTTATAACAAAATAAAATGTTTAAATCCATCGCATTTGTGTGTTGTATGATGAAATTTTGTCGTACATGTGGAAAATTCCGGGACTGCCGATGGGATACACTCACATATTCTGCTGTAGAATCTTCTTTCTGATTTAGTGACTGAGATACACTCCATTAGTGGATTAGAGTCTTCACTTGCATTAGCCTAAACACCATGAATTTCATGTAATTTTTTAATAAATAAAAAGAATAGATGTATTGCAAGATAAATTTAATACAACAAAGTATTTATTTGTACACCAGGTTCTAAAAATATAAAGGTAAACGACTCGACAGATATATTAACTTATATGCAGCTGAATTTTTGTTTATATTTTTGACACTTTCTTAATATATTGATATATTTTTATTCTTTAAATTTTACATATTTTCCTTTGTAGGCCTATGAAAAATATTCCCGTATATATCTTTGAAAACATTTCATAAGCACCCTTCGTGTTATCGTGTCACTGTTATAGCGAAAACTGGCATCAGGAAAAGTTCAACTATGATTGGTTGAGTGTAGAACTGCATATATTTCAAAGAAAATTCGAATCAAGGTTGCTTTTTATGTCATGTCTAAATACAAAGCTTTTCATTCAAAAAGTTTTATCTAAATGTTATATCTACATGGAAATTGACTTCAGATGAAATATGAGACTAAGAAAAAGTATACCGTATAACATTTTTCAGGAAAAAAAAGGCCTTAAAACAAATTTTCTAATTGCATGGCTCCACATTTTGCTTTATTTTCAAAAGTTAAATAACAAATTTTAACTCTTGCAATCATATTTAATCATTTTCAAAATTACTGTTTGCCGGAGTGCGGGAGAATAGTAGCTGTGCGGTATATTTTTTTCTATATAATAATCGAATAAATATTTTAATTTTCATGTAAATATTTTTTTACTTTAATATGTTTTTAATATTTATAATTTTGTTGTGTATGTGTTATTATATGGTATAAAAGCTTCCCCCAATTCGTTTAAGAGATATTTGTTGCCTTTTTATGAAAAAAAAACCGTGCTGGCAATTAAAAGTTTTAAGAATTAAATACAGATTCTGTACAACGCCGAGGATGAAAAAAAGTGTACTGTTCTAAGTGTTCCCTGTTTTATACAAGAATTCATTTTAATAATCTATTGGTGTAATGTCGTCACATTTGCATTTTAATAAATAGCAACAAGAAAATGAAAACTACATTAAACATGATTTATGAAAACTTATTTTGTTTTTAGACTTTTTTTCTCAGTAAAAATATACTCCAACTAACATTCTGCGTTCAAAGTCTGTTAATTCCCGTCGTGCGGTCATCATCACGTCAAAACCTCTTCAGATGAATAACTTGAACAGAAATGAAAGCTCTGCGAAAGCACTGCGCATTTATACCTGTTCTACGCGATGCTACTGTCATCTTAAAATTTGCATATTGCTATCCCATGACTTTTGTCACTTCAGTGTATTATCTATGTTTACATCTACGAATAATAGTAAACACAAAAAAATAATAACTCATTTTGTTTCAATTTTCACACCAAAAAACGTCTATAGCGGATCTAAATCTATTATGGGGATATATAATTTTATATGCGGCCCGCAGAGTTAGGATGCATTTCCAAAGTGGCCCGCAAGATCATTTGGGTTGGTCCTGCCTGCTTTAAAATGTCTTTTCTACTATTCATTCTTTGTACTTTCACGAGTCCTTTATTTTTATTGAATGCACTAAATGCACCCGAAAGCTGCAGTCGCTCTTCTTAACCGTTACTCCGCACCCATGCGGCACGGTATCAGAAGTATTTTAGCTCTTTATCTAGTTCTTAAACTGAAAACGCGTTCAATGTTTGATTAAATAAATAAAATTTCACGTCTACAATAGAAACTTCGCTTTTATTTTAAGATATAATGATAGCCAATGAAAATGTACCACCCTAAATTTTATCGTATTAGTAGTATTTCTTTAAATAATTCATTTTAAATTGAATAACATATTTCTAAACATAAATAATATTTCAAATCACAAGAATAATTCAGTTTGTTACAGTCGTAGAGTGTTAACATTGGACTGTAACATATTAAACTCATGTTTGTGAAAATTGCAACACCATGAAGGAATCGTCATAATTGAATGAAATTTAATAATTGCGCCGCAATAAGTGCTGCTACACGACGTGGCATGGAGTCAAACAAATTTTGAATGTCTGCCTGAGGAAGAGCATTCCATATTGTTTGCATGCGCATCCAAAGTTCGTCTGCAGAAGCAACAGGACGAGGATCACGAGCGAGACGCCGACCAACGAAATCCCACACATGTTCAATCGGCGACATATCCGGGGAATACGCAGGCCAAGGTACCTGCCGCGTTGCAAAGAAGGATTGAACAGTCCTAGCGATATGAGGTTGGGCATTGTCCTGTTGAAATACAGCACCTGGCAAGCTTTGAAGGAAGGGAACAGCTTGGGGCTGTAGAACTTCACTGATGTACCGGTTTCTGTTCAGCTTGCCCACAATTCATAGCAATTGAGATCGTCGATGATATGCTATGGCACCCCAGACCATAACTCCGGGAGTTCGTCCACTGTGGAGTTCGATAATGCACTCCGGAAGGTGGCGTTCACCGGCATAGCGTCTGACAGGAATGCGGCCATCATGGTACCACAAATTAAAGCGGGATTCGTCAGAAAACACGACATGCTGCCAATCAGCACTCCAGTCTCTATACTGAGCGGCCCATTGTAGCCGCAGGCGGCGATGGTTTAGCGTGGGAGGGATCCTGTATAAAGGAGTCCTTGCGCGCAGTCCACGCTGCGGCAGACGTCTACGAATTGATGAAGCACACAATGAAACACATGTAGCTATTGACCACTGTTCTGCCAATTGTCTAGAGGAAGCTGTACGGTCCGTCAGCGCCATGCGGACCAGGTGTCTATCATCGCGAGCTGACGTTACATTTCGGGGCTTCCCCTCCCGGATTTCCGAGTTGTCCGACACTCGTCCGTCCACTGCTTCCAAAGACGCCTCACTGTGCCGCTGTTACGCTGCACACGAGCGGCTACTGCACGATAAGACAATCCAGCTTCAAGAAGGCCGATGATTCTCCCCGTTCAAACTCTGTAAGTTGTTCAAATCTCGCTCTCTTTCGTCGAAGAGGCATAAGTAACAATTGAGCTAACGTTTACCACTAGCAGATAACCACCGATAACCATACACGCCTCGTTACAGCCGTCTATTTATTCGGATCCATCCGCCGTTCAGGGGGGCGCTGCTCAGCATACGCATGCGCTACGGATTTGAAATTCTAATCATTTGCATATCATGCGCTAATTTGCATTTCCTGAAAATTTCAGCTCACTCGCGTCCTTCATGGTGTTGCAATTTTCACAAACATGAGTTTATTAAGATTAACATTAGAGTAACAAGTTGTAGAGTAGTATAATTTCAATATTAAACCACCTTTTTGCTGCAATTATAGGTGCACATTTTACTGGATTTACTAGAAAAAATACTCGCTCAATCACTCAACATGATGAATGGGCAAAATATTATACGTTTCTATTGGAAAATGATCAAAACTACCTTCTTTCCAGAAGTATTAATTGACAGTATAATTTAAATTTATTATGCCTTGTTCATAATAAATGCAAATGGTGCGTTTTAATTGACTGCTACTATATATAAGTTTTCTAATAAATCAACGCATAAAAATATTCACTCCATCACATAAAGCATGAATCATTAGCAAAAAGATGATGCAATCATGCGTTTCTTTTGCAAACCAATCAAAGCAATATTATTTCTCCATTATTTGTCCAATTTAAATTTATAATGTCATATTCATAATGAATGTAAATGGGGCGTTTTAATTAACTGCTATATATTAGTTTTCCAATAAATCAATGCATAAAGAATACTCATGCAATTATATAAAACATGACGCATTAGCAAAACCGTAGATACAGCTATGCGTTTCTGTTGCAAATGGATCAAAGCATTAAAATTAACAAGCAGTATTATTTCTTCAATTTAAATTTATAATCTCACATACATAAAAACTAAGTAGAGCATTTTCATTGGTTGCTATTATTTATTAGGTTTCCAAATAAATCAATATATTGATACCTATAAAAAGTTCAAATGTAAAATAACTTTTTTTTTTTTTATTCAAGAGAAAAGCTACACGTAAAAAAAAATTCGGTAGAATTTTTTCAGAGGAATTATTTTTAGTCCAGTAAAAAACATACATAAAATCGAGTTTTGTGAAACATTGAGTGAAACAGTTTTATAAACATTTATACACATACACATCATCAATATCTATCTATCAGTGTGTAAATATATATACTTCCGTCGTCATTAGAGTGGACACAATGCGGGGTTTTTATTTTGTTTGTAGGTTTGTATTCTTGTTTTATTTTTATTGCCTCCACCACCATCTATCATCTGGAAAGAAAGATGAAAAGATATCCCTGCCAAACCCGCTGCGTAAGGAATTCGTTTCTCCGCTGGACGTCCAGTTTCGAGCTCAATTAAAGACAACGAATGATGAACGATTTTTTCATCGAATGGTCGATTTATTCGCTTGTCCATTTACTGCAGCGAGTTAGCCGAATTATACTTTGGTTAGAGGGTACAAGCTGTTATGTTCCATTGCATCACTGAAACTTGGAGGTGTGAACCCAATCACATGATTGCTTCGGTAACCTAATATATATGTTGTTTCTCTTTCAGTATTAGAGAACTAACTTTATTTCCAATTTTTCTTGCTACTTTAGTTGGCTTTTCTTTTATTGCTACTAATCATTTAAGCATTGGTGTATTTTTTTATGTTTTATGGATGTTTGTTTTCATATTAGTATTGTGTCCTTAGAAAGACGTCATATTTTATCTTAATTTTTAATTTATAAATAATTATTAAACTTTTTAGTTCTTTTAGTTTACTTATTGTGTGCAATTATAAATTTATTCATAACTTTTTTTTTCATTAATGGTTACTTTAATATCACATTAATAAAATAATAAGTTAGAGTAAAAAAAAAAGTAAATTTATCATTTTATAAATGGTTTTATAGCACTTATAAAACGTATTATTCTATGCAATCAATTAATACTCTATAAATAATTATATTGTCAAAGTTATAAAAAATAATCTTTCTGCATCGAATTATTTTATCGAATTGTTATATTTTGAAACTATAAACTTTGATTTACAGTAGAAATCAAATTAATAATGAAAAAAGCCCTTTTGATAAAATTTTGATCTAAAAAAAAAAAATGTTGTATTTTAGAATATGTTAAAGCGGATTTCGCAAATTTCTTTAAATATATTGTATTTCTTCCTGTTTAATGATTTTAATACACATAAATCTTAAAATCCTTTGTATCAATAGATTTTTAAATTATAAAGCTATATAATATTTGAAAATTAAGAACTTTTCTCTGATTTATAAGATTATTCCATTACATTAAAATGCTTTCTACTTATTAAATTTTAAAGAAAATGCGGTCTTGATTATGGATCTATATGGCAATTTTATTTCGACATTAAAAATAAGAAATACATTTTTAAAAGGTACTCTCAATGTTTGTTTTTAACACAACAGAAAAAGCACGAGAATTATTTGACAAAAAAATATACATATTATTTTTTTTAAAAAAATTCTGTCATATATTTCACTTTTGAAGATTTTTATTTGTAGTTTTATTTTTGTGTTATATTTTAATTTTAATTCACAGTAGAAATGAAACTAATAATGCGAAAGGCCCTTTTGATAAAATTTTGATCTAAAATAAATGCTATATTTTATAAGATGTTAAAACAGATTTCTCAAATTTCTTAAAGTAGATTGCATTTCTATAATTTTTAATATTTTTTTTTTTACACATAAATTCTTAAAAACTTCTGTACCAATAAATTTTTAAATTATATAGCTATATAATATTTGAAAATTAAAATCTTTTTCACTTACTTATAAGATTTTTCCATTACATTAAAAATGCTTTCTTCTTATTAAATTTTAAGGAAAATGCTGTCTTGGTTATGGATCTATTTGGTAAATTTATTTCGACATAAGAAACAACAAATAAATTTTTAAAAGTTGCTCTCAATGTTTGTTTTTAACACAGCAGATAAAGAATGAGAATTGTTTGACAAAAATATGTACATATTATTTTTTAAAAAAATGCCATCACATATTTTACTTTTGAAGATTTTTATTTGCAGAAAATTTCATGTAGTGACATTTTTCATACACGGTTTACATATACATGTTTTAGATCAATACTCTGAACTTTTATCTAACGCATGCATGAATTTTTAGACTACATTTTTAGACCTTTTTGAGACTACATTTCCTATCATGTATAGCAAATATCGATAGAGAACTAATGCAATTTGCTTAAACATACATATGTAATTGTAATAACAGTGAAATATTATGTCTTTTTTTATGTAACATCTTTAAAAAAAATTCATATAAAAATTTTTAATTCGTTTTATGATTCTGTGAAGAAAATAAGATTTTATAACTGGAAAAAGTTATATATTATTTAAAAAAATATTCTCCGTTTTAAGGATAAATTGTAATAAAAATATAAAAGTAGTTATGGATTATATTTTTCGAAAATACTGAATTCATTTAAAAAGTGAATATAATATTTAAAATAAAAAAGTCATAAATTAAAAACGTAAAGTAAAATAATTATTCTAATTAAAATGAAGATATTTTGTAAAAAAAAAAAAAAAAAAAAATCTTTTGTGATTTTTATTTTTATTGTTATTTCAAAAACAAAATTAAAACTGATTCAAAATAAATGTTCTTTGCTTTGACAATGTATTTACATAATATCCTCACTCACATATAAACAATATTAAATTGTTTATTCAAAAAAAAATAACACCAAACTTTAAAATAATAATATACTTAACACATGATTAATAATATTCAAAATTTATTTTTAAAATTACATTTATTGCTTGAAATGAACTTGCTTCATTAATGAAAATGATTGATAGAAAGATATCATATAAATAACGTTAGATGCACGTTTGTTAAAATTATTTCTTCAGTATTTCAATCTCATTTTTTGTTCAACTACGGCACTGTTAACATGTTTAGTGTACTTGATTTAAATATTACTTATAAAAAATCATATAATTCCAATTACATTTATTTAAATGTGAGAACAGTTTTGGCATTTCTTAATATTTCAACAAATTAATTTTCGTTTTTAAAGTTGTAAGCATTTTATCTTTTTTAATTGGTTAAAAATTTTTGTAAATTGGTAAATACGATGAAATTATAGAAGCAATAAAAATTCTGCAGTTGGATAATTTTATCCATTCTTAAAATTTCTATGGTTGAAAACCAAAATTTTTACATTTAAAAATTCAAGACAGTAAAAATCTATTTCTGAAATAGATTTAAAATTAAGATTTTTTTTTTCTTACAATTTAAGCATATTTTATGCATTATCTGACTATAAGATTTGATATATGAAACAATTTCAAATGTGAGATTTAATAGCCTGCTAAAGAAGGATCTAAAATCCATTTTTCGAAAATTAAATACTGCAATTTAAAAAATTGCCATTACAGTAGAATGACTTTACACCGGAAATTGATGTGATAAATATTCATTTTAGTTGATGTCCTTGCTTCTATAAGCTTTACAAACGCTTTAAAACTTTAATTCTTTTCGATAGTTGATGTTTTTTAAAAATGAAGTTATATTCAATAAATTTAACTTAATGCAAAGGATTTGACACAAATTTTGAAACGACAAATAGTAAAATGTTTTTCAAGCACTTATAAAAACTGTTATAAAAAGTCATTTTATTCGTTTGTATAATAAAATAAATTTTATTGTATTTTTAATGACGAATACTTCACTTACCGTCATTAGTATAGCAATAACCGCTGTGACAGTTTTCAAAATTTCCTGTTAAAAAACACATGTAAAAAAAAAAAAATGGCATGGACATGTCTCAGTTTTACATTGAAAATAAATATTGCAGGTAATTTTCTTTCTTTACGATAAATAAGTTTCTTTTTTTTTAATTTTATGGTAGGTATTTTTTAAAGAAATTTTTACGTATCCGCTACGACCGTTTCTAAAATTTCTGGGAAACAACACATTTAAAAGAAGAAAATACAAAATATTATACGATCTTGAATAATTAACTCAATAAAGACAATAATAAAAAATAAAAATTAATAAACGTAAAAAAGACTATAAATTAAAGACTTTATTATTGTAGTTCAAAACCGAACTACAGGACTACTGAAATTTAATATAAACTTTTAAAATTAATTTTGCACTTATAACTGTCTTTTTTGATACTGAAATAAAAAAATGCATACTCTGCATATATTTTTAAATTGTAGAAAGATCAACAGAAAATACTTTCTATAAACAGAACACAGACAATGAATAAAAAATACTACCTAAACAAAAAAATATAAACATAAAATTATTACCTAAAAGGAAAATTATTATTTCTTCAAATGCCATGAATCAAGCAGTGAGCATATGAACTTATCTATTGTCCCAAGGGGGACATAGTGATTACGATTGTGACAAATGGGATGACTAAGTTATCAACGCCTTGTTACTTTCGTCAAATTTACAATAAGTGATTTATTCTGAAGATTTCAGATATTGCCCATTGAGTTTTATTAATCAACTGATTTTCATTTTGCTATGAGTAATAAAAAATGACTTTTTTTAGTAAGGATACATATAGGAGCATTTTAATACTCTGCCCTTTTTTATAAAAATTCTGAGGATTTCTACAAAATTAGGACACATTCTATGTTTCTACGCATTGTATATTCAGACATGTGCACATAGACTTGCTAATAATCTAATAGCAGAAAAATGCAAAGATTAGAAATATAAAAAAAACCTTTTATTATTGCCAAAATCTTTAGTTAAAAATGTTTCAGACATTTCATGTTAATATCAAAAAGAAAAGAACCTTCTGGTAAAAAAAAGTTTAGAATTCTTCTCGCAAATATTTCTACGGATAGCGAAGTAGAAAAGAACTGATTTCTTCAAATTGATATAATCCTAAAAATAGCAAACAAATTAAATTGGCTCTTTACTGTGGTATTAATTTTATTTCATAGTTTTTAGCCATGGGTTCATGAATTTTCAAAGACTCTATTAATTTGTTTCAAAGAGATTATGAAAAATTTTTCTAAAAAATAGTTATTCCCTTCATTTAATTAACAAAAGAGATTCGTGGCCTTTATCTTTAAGAAAGGGGTTAAAAAGGGGTAAAAAATGGTTTTATAGTACAAAAAAAAAAAAGAGTTATAATGTCTGTTTTACATGAATATGTATAATTCTAACATTTAAATTTGCTTAGATTATTGCAATTATTTTTAGTATATTTTACCCTTTTCTTGACATAATGATTAAAAAATAGAAAAGCTTTTTTTTTAAAATTCAGATTATTTTCAAGTTCTGAGTAAAAAATTATGAAACTACAAAAAAAGTAGAAGGAAAAAAAATTAAACGGAATATTATCTCATAATTTTATTACTTCAGAAATACTGGAAACGCTTTGACATATTAAATCGAATCTTTTTTGCGGATGTATGGTAATTTCTTCATTAACCTCACTTACCAGAACTGATGATACAAGCCATTTGTCCGAATAAGAATTCCTTTTATAAGTGGAAATAAAGCCTGGTGATGGATACAAAACGTCAGAGATCGCATCAAAAAAGATCGAGCAATTTTTGCCACGAGATTAGGGTTGTGATCGATGGCGTACCATGAACAAAAAGAAAGCGAGATAAAAAAAAAAAAAAAAAAAAAAAGGTTAAGTAATAAGTTTATGCCGAAGATCTGATGAAATGTAAATGCTGATATTTTTAAGAATGAACGCTATTTTTTATTGCGTTATTAATAAATAACTTAGAATATATCATTTGTTTTGTTTAAAATCGAAAAAATACTAAGAAGGAATTTATGAGCAATATATTACTACAAAAAGTAAGCAAAAATTACATCATTAAAACAATTTGTAATGCAATATAATTAAATGATATTTTTAAAGATTTATAAAAATTATAATAAAATGCAACTATAATTAAATTACTCAAAAAAATGCGTTTTATTTCTAATTTAGTACTCAATAAAAAATAAATGTATTATCAAATTAATTTTCATAAATTACGTGCAAATATATTTTAAATTGTGATTATTTTTGTACAAAAAAAAAATTCCCATTAAATTTAATATTTCTTTAGGGTTTTGTAGGAAAATTCAAGTAATAAGATCTTTAACAATATTTATTTCTTTACACTATTTTACTGCTTATTAAAAATATTTTTTTTTTCATTATGTTTTTTTTATATTACATCATTTTTGGGCTTTTCAAACAAAAATTTGATAATTACATTCATATGAAATTTAAATTTTTGAAAATCACAAAAGATTAAAGTTATAATCAGTTTCATCGTCATATGTACTATGTATTTCAATATCTTTGTATAATAACCTGGTAAAAAGATGAAAAAAGTACAGAAGGCAAGAAAAAAAGGAAGTTAATTATTCGATAATAAAAAACGTTTAGTTAAAAACTAATATTGTTTTTGAAAAATTTTTATGTAAATTTAAAATCCTGTGACATAGAAGTAAATTCAAAATTTTGTTAATGAAAAAAATTAAACGATATAGTTTTTAAATCGTTATTTTTTAATATAAAGAGGATTTATATGCTTTGGCTTAAATTAATCATCCAATATGTTCTTCAATAGAAAAATCTTGTATCAAGATACTTTAACCTTTTAACTTTATAAAAGGGAATAGAAAAATCAACGCACCAGACAGATTTTCTTTAATGTTATATTATTCAAACTCTTTGAAACGTATATAAAAATTTACTTTCATCAATCTTGTTTATGATTGATTAAATTTCATTCAAAAACATACCATTTAAAACAAAATCTTAAAGTTCTGAAGAAAAGAAATTAAGTTATTAATTTAAATTTATTACTATGGTTAATGCATTTAAAATAAAGAAAGTGATATTTCAATACAGAAGAAGACAAATATGAACGCATAAAAATTATTACTTTAATTATAATATTAATTAAGTATTTTTAAATGTGTGTTATTAATTTTTCTTTTTCTTTGTTTAAGTATTTTTGTGTAAGATCAATGGAAATAATCTTCCCGGCACTACAGCCCATAGTGGGCCAAGGTCGTCTGACAAGGCCTGGTGACAATTTCCGAGACATGAGATGTTTTTTTTTTACGGGACAGGATTGTCATCCCTACGCTCTACAATGAAATTAGACTGAGACTTAGACCAACCATATTAGACCAAGACTTAGACCAACCCTATTATACCAAGACTTAGACCAACCCTATTATACCAAGACTTAGACCAAATATATTAGACCGGTATTGTAGGAGGTAAAAGAACTTATGTGGCCTACTGGCAAATTCAGAAACAGAAAGAGTTTTCATTTTACGGATTAGATTTTCAGTCCTGCCTCCAATGCTCTAAAGACATAATAGGCCCAGAACTACGGTTTAAAGTGGATTTTGAACCACTACAAACATCCACAGTACGTTCCGATTCGACATTCGGGTTCCGAACCCGAAACCTCTGTACATCGAGAGCGAAAACGCTAGTCACTCGGCCATCAGGCTCATCTAAGGAAATAATCATATTAAAAAGAAGCATCAATTAACATTTTGGCATTATCGTTATATAATTTTTAATTGAAAAGACGTCATAAAATAAAACATTTTCTGTATTCTTTGTGGGCCATATGGTCGAGTGGCTAGCGCTCTGGCACGCGGTACCACAAGTTTCGAGTTCAAGTCCCGGCGGGGCCATGGATGTTTGTAGTGGTTTGGAATCTACTTTAAACCGTAGGCCCCGGTCTAATAGGATCGTAGAGCGTTGCGGGGGCATTGTTACTCCGCGTCCGTGGCTTATCTTCAAGTTACACGCGCCCGCTGGGTAATGCACAGTGAGTAACGTCTGTGCAGCGCTTGCCTTAAGGCATCCAAGATAAAGCTGTCTAAGTGTTTTCCAGCTGCATTAGAAAGAAAAAAAAACTGTTTTCTTTTTGTTAAACATCAAATGCATAAAAGTGAATTTTTATATGTTTTAAACATAAATAGATAATAAATACAAAAGAAGCAACTTGAGTAATATATGTCATCATTTAACTTCCTTTATCCAGTCTGTCTTTACTCGGACATGCAAAGCTTCCAAGGATTTCTAAACTTGAGACTCTCTTAGTCTTTTCAGACCGAAAATTAATTTCACCCTGAAACTCCTACGTAAATAACGGAATTAAATTAAGAAACTGTTTAAAAACTAAGCTCGGTGTGTGTACACTTTTTTTATAACATGATTAAGATCTATTTCAAAGCTTACAATTAATGTCCAGTTTGAAATTAAAAAACAAAAATAACAGAGAAGAATCTACTAAAACAAATTACAATTTGAGAAAGTGATAAAAAAATAAATAAATAAAAGAAGGCCAATCACGGATATCACTCGGTTAAATGGAAGCGCCTCTAAGTGCTTTTCTGGATAACAAAACAACCTAATTAGCAGTAATTAGTTTGACTAATTATCGCAGATAATCGCCCTGGTTGGGAAAGCTTGGCAAATTACTGTTCCGGGCAAGGAAAGTCCCAACTCTTAGCTTGATGTATTTTCATTAGGGTATCACGTTGCAGTGGGAAAGGATGTGACGAATCTCTCGTATTTATCAGAATTTTTCGATTGTATTAAAGGCAATACTTGTTTAAAGAAATCTCAGTTCCCATCCATAAGAAGTGAATAAGAAAAGTGTATTAGAATGATGGCATAAGATCAAGTAAACATTTATTCTCACGTAATGGTTAGTGATTAAAAATTTAAATTTGGGTAAGTTTAATGCATATTTGAACTGTAGTTATTGATAAGATACTATAACGTTGCTGTTGTTTTGATTGTAATCAAAAATACTTAGCAATTAAGAGATTGATAATGCAACATAAAAGGAATTAAATAGATAAGATAACATAAAAAGAATTAAATGATAAACTGTGATTAAAATGATAACAAAAAAAAATGAATTAAATAATAAGATGTGATTAAAATGGTAAGATAACATAACATGAATTAAATGATAAAATGATTAAAATGATAACATAAAAATGAATTAAATGATAAGATGTGATTTAAAATGATAACATAAACTGAATTAAATGATAAAAAAATGTGATTTAAAATGATAAGACAACATATTTCATTAGGGAATCACGTTGCAATGGGAAAGGATGTGACGAATCTCTCGTATTTATCACAATTTTTCGATTGTATTAAGGGCAATAGTTGTTTAAAGAAATCTCAGTTCCCATTCATACTCAGAGTGTAATAGAATGATGGTATAAGATAAAATAAACATTTGTTCTCATGTAACGATTAGTGATTAAAAATTTAAATTTGTGTAAGTTTAATGCATATTTGAATTATAGTTTATGCTACAATCTGCCTGTTCGTTTTGATTGTAAAAAAAATACTTAGCAAATACGATAACATAATAGGAACATTGATAAGCTAACGCAAAATGAATTAAATGATGAGATATTAAAATGATAAGATAACATAAAATGAATTAAATGATAATAAGATGTGCTTAAAATGATAACATAAAATGCATTAAATGATAAAATGTGATTAAAATGACAAGATAATACAAAATGAATTAAATGATAAGATGGAATTAAAAGGACAAGATGACAAAAATGAATTAAATGATAAAATGTGATTAAAATGATAAGATAACAAAAATTAATTAATTGATAAGATTGATTTAAATGATAGAACATAAAATGAATTAAATGATAAGGTAAAAAATGAAATGAATTAAAGATAAGATGTGATTAAAATGATAAGATAACATAAAATGAATTAAATGATAAGACGTGATGAAAATGATAACATAAAATGAATTAAATGATAAGATGTTATTAAAATGATAAAATAACATAAAATGAACTAAATGATAACATGATTAAAACTATAAGAAAACACAAAAATTAATTAAATGATAAGATTGATTTAAATGATATAACATAAAATGAATTAAATGATAAATGATTAAAATGATAAGATAACAAAAAGGAATTAAATGATAAAATGTGATTAAAATGATAACATAACATAAAATGAATTAAATGATATGTGATTAAAATGATAAAATAAAGGACAATATGTTTAATTTTGTTGTTAATATTTATGAAAACGTTCGTAAACGAGTAAAATAGTTTTAACATGTCATTTTATTCTTTATTGAAATGATAGAATCTTTCATTGTTTGTTAATATCTCAGTTTATGTATCCAAGTGGCAAGTTGGGAAATGATTTAAAATTATAAGCTGAAACATAGAAAATTTATAAATTTCATTAATAAAAATTAAAATTAGAGATAAAAAAAAATTAAATAGGAATTTAAATGTGTTTTTAATTTCAGTTTATTCATTAATTCAAGGTAAGAATTGCTTGAATTGCATGGAAGTGTTTTCTTGAAATAAATGTAGTTTATTTTTGTCATTTATTTCCCATGAATAAATATGCAAAGAATAATTTTCAATTAATGGAAATGCTGACCAATATGAAACTACCAATAATTATTAAAAATATAATGTTTGTTAAAAAAAGTTCAATGAAGCATAATTTTGATATTTTAATTTTAAATAAAAAACAATTTTATAAATATATTTTTGGTTCTACTAATAATACTGTTTATTAGATTCGAAACTGTTTATTGATTAAATTTATATTCACATTTCTAAACTTATTGTTTAAAAATAAATTTTTTTTGCTTAATTTAATGACGTAATTTATCTGCTAATTATTATTTATTGTAAAAGGTTCAGTATCAGATTTGATCTTAATTATACAGTTTGTCTTAACAAATAAAGTTTTACATATTAATGAAAAAGGGAAGAATACTTTATCATACAAATCAAGTTGTATTACAGATTTTAATAAAAGTTAATCTGGATCTATTATTCATAACTTACATGATAATATCAATATGTAATTTTTGTAATCTTACTGCTGATTTGAAGTACAAACTCTCTCTCTCTCTCTCTCTCTCTCTCTCTCTCTATATATATATATATATATAATATATAAAGCGATATGTATGAATAAGGCTTTTAAATATATATATATGTTCTTTCATTAAATGATATATTTTAAAAAAAATAATTTATTTGTTAAACTCCTATCAAATAAAATGTCAAATATATAGAATTACAAAAAATAGAATTTTGGTAGATGGTAGTGGGCAATATTTATAAAATGAAAAAAAAATTCTTCACATACGAAGCACAATACTTCACAAAATACTTCATAAATTTAAAAAAAAATACTTCACATAAGAATGAAATTATTTCTAATTTAACCGTATCTATTTAATATAGTTTCTTTTTTAACGCTGAACATCAACCAATATTATTTTTCACTTTAATAACATTTAAAAAACAAGACATATTGAACAACAAAATTTTTGATGATTTTTAAATGAGAAAATATATTACTAACAAATAAAAATACAACTTTATCATGTGGTACAATTTGAAAAATTAGATGATATGAAATAAAAAATTGCAAACAGTTTTTATCTGAGAAAAACGCCACTTTTTGTTATTCTGCAAATTTATGAAAGCCGTTAATATATAAATTAAAAATGTTACCTTGCTTGCTCACTTCTTACCGCATTTTTTCTTTTCTTTTCTTTTCTTTTCTTTTGAATACCAAATAAGTACTTAGATTTCAGTAAGTAAGTGCATTGATTGGCAAGAAGACGATTTGATTCTGTCTAATGGCGAGTGCTAAAATCACTGCTATGAGATACGAATAAATTTTAGATAGATTAAGGGTAGATTAAGATTAAGTAGATTAAGTCTCTAGTCGACCATTAAATTACTTTGTTGGAGCCCTTCGATTTTTCTAATACGGAATACAAATGCTGACATGCTAAAAAATACTACCCCCCCGTCCACAGTATTGCAAAGTAATGTTGGTTCTACAAAGTGATGTTGCTACTACAAAATAATCAACTAATTTTATGGTATAACTTCATGGGGCAATATAGAAATTCTCCCACATATCTGTATCAAGAAAATATTTTAAAAATCCAAAACTATTATCGACTTCTTACAAACAATCGATTATTATCATTTCATCTTTTTCAGCTAAAAAGGTCTAATTAAATATGTGTAACCTATTCTGTGTATCAATTGCTAATTAGTTTTGTTTCTTTTGTATTTATAGAAATATTATTATTATAATCTGTTGGTGGCTTAGTTCTTATTAAACAACTTTAATTCTATGAAATTTGTTTTTTTTTCAGAATGAGATATGAATTGTATGACATAAATAATACTGAAGATTAATGTATTTTAATCACTGTTTATTATCAACTATTGACGTTTCGTATAGTTTTCCGTAACAAAGAATTTATATATCTAAAAAATCATAGAAATCGTTTTAGTATAATATGTGTTTCTATTTAAGTGTATGTTTTTCATTTTTTGTGTTTATTTTTCAAGGTATTATTGTTTATTATAAACTATTTATGTTTATGATTATATTAATTTCTATAAATAAATAAATTAGAGTTTTAATATATAACTAAATGCAGTAATTTCTTTACTTAACATATTTTCAACTCTTTACTACTAAGGATTTTCATTCAACAACTAAAAAAACATAATTAAAAAACCATCTTAAATTAGAAATAATACAAGTTAAAGTATTCATGAATTCTATTATTATTCCATCAGTTATGTAATTCACGTGTCATTATTCACAATCTGTTCTTTTAAGCTGTACTGCTGGTTGAGATATAGAAATAACAGTTCGAAACGAAATCTGAATTTAAAAATAGTTACTCAAATAACAAAGACATCATCATGTAATATTTCTTTTAACAAAACGCAACTTCGTGCATGAAAATCACTCCAATTCGGAGCATGATACATGCTATTAGGTGCATGCTAATGACAAATATTACACCATACTTTAAAGAAGTAGCATGCTTCCTAAAATAAAAGATTTTATATCAAATATGCACTTTCTCCTCTAAAACATACCACTTGATTTAATTTAATTAGAGAAATCTTGTGGTACAGCTGCATGGACAAAAATATTAACATTTTTCCACGTATTTTTCTTTCATAAAATTAATCTAGTTCAATAAATTAGTTTATTTTCTGTTGCTGTAATTTAAGGATTATAAAGAAATTAGAAAAACAGATGTACAAAATGCCTATACAACTCCTGACAGCTTTTAAGCTTGATAAACGTTCTGAGACAATCAGGGCTACATAACACACCTGTTTAGGTTACTCTGGTTGCTTGTAAGTTTTATTGTTAAAGAATAAGAAGTAAAATAACTAATGGTCAAATGGTTTTCTTCGTAATATTCAATAAGTAGTATCTTTATTACATGTACTACAATAATTACATTACATTTACACATACTATAAATTGTTAAAAAACAATTTTATGAGAAACATCTCGTTGATTAGTCTTTTCTATTCAAATTGCCATAAGATAGTTTGTATTGAGACCTGAATTTTTTATTTTTATTTTAAGATCACACTTTTAAGCTTAGCCCTAATTTCATCAAAGCTAATGGTTTTAACTGCTTGAAAATTTATTAGCCATATCTACTGATAAGAGTATTTTAGGATTACAAAACAATTTTATAGCAGTCCTTAATATTCATGATTAATATCTCATCTTTTATCAGGAAATTGGAATTTTGTGAATCAAGTTCGAGATACGTGAGTATGAATTTTTTAGACTATTTCCAGTTCCTTAATTGGCAAAAGAAGTTTCCAGATAAAATTGTCAAAAGAAGTAAAAAGTAGTATAATAGCTCACTTAAAAGGACTTAATATGACCTTCAGACAAGTCAAATAGTGAAGATAACTGGATTTTTATACCGTTCGACGAATTGTTCTTTTTTAACAAGCATAAAAATAATGAGGGTTGCAAAAAAAGAAATGATGATTGAACTTTCGACTGATTCTTCTTTACAATCTAATTTTTTTAAAAAGAAAATAAATTTCATTGATTTCTAGGCAGCAATTTTACCGACAATGGGAGTACCAAATATTTGTTAACGTTCACGAACACAGATCTTGTTAAAAAAAGCATTATCGTTTTATATGCATATTAAGAATAAAAATCGACATAAGCTGGATGCTATTTCTGACTTTAGATTACATTTTCAATTCAACCTGATTTTAAAACGTTCATCTCCTTGAAACAGAATCGCTTTGAAGATCTTGAACATTGAAAAAACTACTTATTTCATAAAAAAATACTTCTTTCGTTCATTTTCATAATGAATTTATACTGTTGAAAATTACTATAATTCTGTTTATTTTGAATTTAAACTACTATTTCGAATAAATTAAAATAAATTGTAAAATATAACATCCAAAATTAAAACTTTTACGTGCACTATCTAACCTAAGCACATTACTGAATAATAATAAAGACTTTTATTGCGTGAGGGTGAAGGGCTATGAAAGAAATGAGATACTCATAAATTAAAACCTTTATCAATGGATACTGAAGAGAAGAAAAAAAGAATGGATTACATTGGTGTGAAAAGGCTGGAAAACGAATACTCTCCATCACTTTCATCCGACGCAGTGTACAGTTTACAGGAATTTGTGAGAAATATAGGTTTATTTTTTAAATATCTGTATGTTAGCAGTCATGCCTGGAAGTTTGAAATTAAACTCATTACATACGACAGCAACCCTAATAAAAAAGACAGAAATAAGGGTAAACTTTTCTAAAGATCGGCAGAGACCCTCAAGGGCTTTTTGAAGATCTTTTGGACTGATAAGATCCATTTTTCTTAACACGGATACACCTGTGAGATTCTACGTTAGAGATAATTTATACTCATATGTAGAAGAACCGCTTGATGTACTGACTCGCTGTGCTATGTAAATTCACTATTGCTACTTATTTCTTCAAAGAACCACATGGAACGCAGTTTGAAGACTAGCACCTTTAAGATTTATAGGTGTTAGTTAAAAATGAGGTAAGATTGCATTATGCCAACCCTGCATGAAAAGCAGCCACTGAGAGCAAAAGACAAGTAAGGCAGTATGTTTTTACAAGGGAGAACGAGAAGCCGTTTCTGCAATAATGCATGGCAACCACGATTTTCGAACTTAATACCAATCGATTTTAATTTATGAGGGCATCTGAAGTCACAAATAAATGCTTAAAGTCCATTCACCTTGTCTGAGCTGAAAGATGTCAAGCTCCGTGAGATGTTTTGCTATATACTCTAACATGTTGTATGCATGGTTTTCTTACCCGATTTCAGGATTTTGTTTTTAAGTTATTGTAAATATTTAAAAAATTGTTACTTAGCTTATCAGTGATAATTTTAACTACTTTTTTTCTTGTGCTGAATAAATTTTTTTGACAAGTTCAAATGTTTAAAGAGTTAAATGGATTTTTTTAAATTCATCCTGTAATTAAATTTGAATCATAGTTTGATTTAATTAAAAAATATTATTATGATTAATTCATAACAAAGTTAGGTATTCTTTATTATCGATTTCATCTAAATACATAATGAATGTGATTAAATTATGTTTATTTTGAAAAGTATTTAAAGAAGCACTTTTTATTGATTGTAATTTTGATGTGATATTGTTTCTTATGATTGATTTAGTTTACTTTTTTTTTTTAAATATTTTCTACGCAAACCTTAATATCCTTTACTATTCTTTTAGGCTAAAATTTCACAAACTATAAACGAATTATTTAAAAACAAAAGATTGTTTTCCTAAACAATTATTTTATTTGTATTTCTTTTTTAAACTTATGTGATATTATCCGAAAATTATGTAATTTATGCACTTTTTCTATGATGCTCTAATCTATCTTTTAAGAATGACAGTTTTAAGGTAAAAAGTTATTTCTCTTAAAAGTAATTTTCTCAGAAAATCTAGGAAAAAATGAAAAATTTAAAAGACGAGAGAAACATAAAAATAAAATTATGAATAAAAGAGGAATCTTGACACATAATCCACTTGGCTGCTAAAAAAAGATTATTGCTTTAATAACTTAAATTAAGGTGAGGTCTTTTACAAAACTTTCCCATTCTTGTTTATGCTTACATAACTTATTTTATATGACATATTTTTTTCTACCTTATCGCATTTATAATAAAAGTTGGTTTTTCAGTTAGTTTAACAGTAATTATGTTTAACTGTGGCCACCACTGAAGAACTTACATTACTGAATTATATTTTTGCTGCAATTAGTATCTTGGAATTAAGTTTTTTAATGCGATATATATTTTAGTTGTGTTTCTTCCATTTTAATACTATTTTACAACAGCAAAACAACACACTTGAGATTAATTAAGATAAAACATACAGAATTAATCAGATTACAATGTCAAAATAATCACAATTATAAATTTAGCAAGCATACAACTTTAATGAAATATTTTACATGCAACAAAAGCTATTTAATTATAAGATGGGTTTAAGATGGGATTCGTTTTTTTAGAGGAGGGTTGCAATGCCATAACACATCAAATAAAATCCTACAAATGCGAAAACGATCCCCATTCCATTGGCTTAAGTTGACATTGATCGAAAAGACGTCCAGGCTATGGCGACCTGAATGATAAATCGCATTATGTCATTTTCAGTTACCGCTAGAATTCGCGTACGTCAAGGCATTACTCCGCGATTAATTGGTCTTACATTTGAATGCGGGAAATGTCTGTTTTTACATGACGTATTGTGTTGCTTAATTTATTCAATTGGATTTATTAGGAAGGAAAAAAAAAAGCAGTGTGTTTATTTTTATTACTTATGGTTTCATTTTTATTTTTGAGTTAATTAATATCTTTATTGCTTTTCTTCTTTTTTTTATCTAAAATATTGCGAGCTTATTTTTTTGTTCTTTTTAATTATCATGGACAGAATTATAGCCAGCAAATATCTACATAAATGCCTGGTAACTTTATCGGGGTTTTTCAAAGTTATAAATTAAAATAAGGTAATTAATTTACTCCTGCTATCTTATTAAATAGTGAAAGTTCAATTTTTTTTTTGAAAATTATTGATTTCAAACTAACAGAAAGAATTTTGTCAATAATCAATAATAAATATTCTTTCACTAACCAGAATAAAATTATAATAGTTTCACATGTACATCTTTTAAATATAACATGTATTCATATCGTGATTTTCATTCATTTAATTCTTTGTTAGTTTGAATGTATGTCAAGGCATTACTCAGCAATTAATTGGTTTTTTTACATTTGAATGCGGAAAATGTCTGTTTTTACTTGACGTATTGTGCTGTTTAATTTACTCAATTGGATTTATTAGGAAGAAAAAAAGGGGTGTTTTTTTTATTTATTACTTATGGTTTCATTTCAATTTGAGTTAATTAATATCTTTATTGCTTTTCTTCTTTTTTTTTTAATCCAAAAATATTGCGGGATTATTTTCTTTGCTCTTTTAATTATCATGGACAGAATTATAGCCAGCAACTGTCTACGTAAAAGGCCTGATACTTTCCAAATGTATCGTCTTTTTTAAAACGGCTTATAAATTAAAAACAAAATAATTAATTTACTCCTGGTATTTTATTAAATAGTGAAAGTTCAATTTTTTTTTGGAAATTATTAATTTCAAACTAACAAAAAAGAATTTGGTCAATAATCAATAATAAATATTCTTTGACTAACCAGAATAAAATTATAATACTTTCACACGTACAGCTTTTAGATATCAAAGTCGCTCAAAAAACCAAGGTCCTGTTGACTAATTTCTTCGATTACCGTGGTGTGGTGCACCACACCGCGGTAATCGAAGAAATTAGTAAATCAGGTAAGCAAAAAAATCAAATCAATCAATCAAAATAAAAAATCAAAGAAAAATCAGGTATGAATTCCTTCCGCCGGGCCAAACTGTCAACAAGGAATATTTGAGTGTTATGCGTCGTTTGCGTGAAGCTATTCGCATAAAGAGGCCACATTTATGGAAAGACAACTCTTGGTTTTTGCATCACGATAATGCTCCAGCTCGCACTGCATTGATTCTTCGTGACTTTTTCGCCAAAAAATGAAACCAATATCGTTCCACAACCACCGTATTCACCTAATTTAGCACCGTGCAACTTCTGGCTATTCCCTAAACTCAAAAGACAACTCCGGGGACACCGTTTTGAGTCGATTAAAGAGATTCAATGTGAACCGGCTCGTGCTTTGAAGTCCATCCCGGCCAATGACTTTTTAGCATGCATTGAAGATTGACAAAAACGTTGACATAAGTGCATTGTGTCCGGAGGGGATAACTTTGAAGGCGATGAAATAAATTTGGAAGAATATATAAAGAATTTTTGAAAAAAATTAAAATTGGTCTTACTTTTTGGACACGGTAGTAAATTTAGCATGTATTCACATCGTAATTTTCATTCATTTAATTCTCTGCTCAGTTTGAATTTATATATATATATATATATATATATATTACTTTTTAGTTGTAATGTGAAATCATATCAAAGAAACAAGAAATCAAAATATTTTTTAAGTAAGTATTATTTTTACTGCACTGATGTTTTGTTGACGATAATAATATACTATTAAATTCCGGCATTAATTCCAAAAAGATAGAAAAGAAATATTTTTGAAAGAAAAGCAATTTTTTAAAATCACTAAAAAATTATTCGCCCAGCATTATAAAAAAATATGTAAAAAACGGTTTAAACACCAAGCTAATTCAGTTTTAAACTAAAAGTTTTTCAAACGCATATTTTCTTCTGTATTAGTTTTTGATGTAATTTTAAATGAATGCTCCAGTAGTTTCAAATTTTACGCTGTATTAATCAAGTTTTATTAAAGGCGAAAATATTTAACTTAATCCGATAATATGAAGATTTTTTTATTACTTCATGCCTCCTAAATTCTTTCATATGTATACATTAACATGAATTAATTTTTTAACAATAGAAAACTGACGGTTTGTGCTTAAAATTATTATCAGATAATATTAGATAGTAAAGAAAATGTTTTGGATTATATATTTTACTGAAAAATTCTTATTTTATATTTTTATCTTTGGCAAAATTATATTATTGGTTATTTAATTAAAAAGTAAGATATATTTTAATGTACTTCATTGTCTGAAGAAATTATATTAATTTATATTAGTTGTTACACAACGTTGTTTTGTTAACCTATAGAAAATTTGGCAAAAATAATTAACTAATTGAATATGTGTTGAACAATACAATATTTATTTAATAATGATCAGCATTTATTTTTATTTTTTTTATTTTCCAATTAGCTTAGAGTAGAAAATTTACTATTTATTTATCATATAATATTCACTATTTATTTATTGTACTTTTTTCAAAGTTTTAGACATTATATATAATCCTTAAGAAATGATGAAAAATAATAAGCAACTTCCGATGTAATTATAATTCATTTGATAAACAATCAAAAGTATTCATGAAACAATTTGACACATAAAAAGAATTTGAAAATAATATTTAATTAAAAATCTTAAATAACGTTTATCATATTTAAAATTCTTATAGAATATAGATAAATAGTTATTATATTTTTTAAATTGTTCTTTTTTTTTTTAATATTTTTTGTTTTGAATGATTTGAAATAAAAAATAATTTATCTCCAAATAAAAATTCATACTTTAATTATTTGCTTTCAAATGTCAATGACTTTAATTACAATCTACTTAAAAAAAAAAAGATATATTTGCAAAATAATATATGCATGCATTCAATATTAAAAATTCATAATAGAGAATTTTTTAAAGAAATATAATAAGGTTTTTAGAAAAAAAGTTCATGTATTATCCTAAAAACATAGTTTTATTTTAAAAATGTAACCTTAAAAGTTTGCATTCAATTTATGATATTATGATTTTGTTAAATATCAAATAGTACATTTTATAAAGTTTTAACTATGCATGATTTCTCGTTTGTTCACTAAATTAAGTTTTTTTTTTTTTTTTTTTTTACAATTTACTTCGTTAATAATTTCTTAATTATTCAAAACACAGCTAAATACGAAACTAATAACAAATACAAAATATATTACATATTTATAAATTGATGCAAGTTTTTACGAAATTAAAAGCATTAAATAAATATACGTAATATTTTTTAATGTATTTCTATTAAATATTTTTTTACATATCCTACAAAATTTTTAAATAATATACAATATTAAATCTAATAAAAATATTATGTATGCTGTAATCAATATTTACATTCTGATATTTTTTTTTAATTTTTTTTGTTTTGTTAACTCAACAAAAATTCGTTATCACTTTTTACATAAATTATATGAAGCGTATTTATTAATTTGTATTTATGTACTGGTTACATTGGTTATGTTTTTACAAATACAAATTACAGCATAACATTAATATTTAATTAATACCATTTTTTAATAAAAATCCAAACAACTGAATGTATTCAATGAATTTAATGAATTAAATAATAAAGTTGGATACAAGAGATATTTGTATATACTTTAATATTCCAACAGAATCAAAATATTATTTCATTTAATTAAAAAAAAAAATGTATGCAGAAATATTTTACTTCAACTTAATAATGTATTTTTATCCCATACATAATAATTTCGAATGAATTCAATAAATAGAATAAAAAGCAAATATGATAATAAAATATTAATGCCTACGAAAACGACGCTTACCATATGTGAAAACCTTAGCTATTTGGAGTATTAAATAATGTTTTCAATTTGAAATGTTTAGAGCTTTCCTTTTCATATTTATAGGGCTGCACAATTGAATGGTTCACTCAAGTAGTAATACTTCTCCATGATCATTGAATTTTATGGTTAATTTATGGTCGATAAAAATGTGTCTTATCTTTTTGTTGCATGCTTTCAAAATTAATAAATTCAGCAATGCATCAAAGAGGGTTCCTACAGAAAGCAGAAAGCAGTCCTTTTTTTTATTCGTAATAAAAATTTATATTCTTGAAAATTATGACCTATATTTACATTTATTCCCTTCTGCCAAAAAATATTTTTTATGAATTCAACTAGCTTTATTTTTCGCTTTATTTTAATTGTTCTGTCACTTACTTTATGTGTTAATTTTGAAGCTCTAGCGTAGTGGTTCTCAAAGGGTGCGCCTTAGAAGATTTCTAGGTGCGCCCTGTGGTATTTCAGATATAAAAATAAAAATAGTTACTATTTTTCTTGTCAGTCTTCTTATTCAAAGACAGCTTTCATTATAAGCAACTAATCTTTTTGGTTGCCTTTTTTACTTCTTTTCTTTGTATAAAAGTGCCAAATAGCGATAATGCTTCCTCCGAGAAATAGGAGCTGTAACTTCCATGGTTAACTACTATGTGAGAATCTATGTGATTAGCGTTAGCATCTATGTGATTTTCTATGTTAAAAAAATCCATTGAAATCTATGAAACACCGCGGTCTGCGTAGTTGATTATCTAACATTAAACAAAGAACTACTAGTTTTATCCATTCATCGTGGGTTGAGGATTAAAAGTAAGTAATTATCTCTTGAAAACTTCTTTAAAAGAAAAATTACGTGCCAATATCTAAAAAGTTTTGAAGTTTTATTACAACTTTCAACTTTGTATATATATATCTAATATATAAAATTCTCGTGTCACAGTGTTTGTTTCCAAACTCCTCCGAAACGGCTTGACCGATTCTTATGAAACTTTTTTTGCATATTTGGTAGGTCTGCAAATCGGTCGTAATCTATTTTTTAAACCCCTAAGTGAGAAGGGTGATCCACCCCTAAATATTTTTTAAAATTTCTTTCGTAAAACAATGTAGTGGTTTTTTTTTTCTAATTTCTTAGTCATGACATTACAGCACGTGTGCTTAAACAAAAATTAAAGTCTTTAATCGGCTTCATTTTTTTTACTTTTATTTAATTAAGCGATCTTATATAAATTAACACGTGTTGTGAACTCGCGCCAACAACGACCGTTGCTTTAGTTGTATATATTATACGCAACGTTTTTGTTGGAATAGTTTTAATTTAAAAAAGAGAAATATTTACGTTTTAAATAAATATACGTGTTTTATCATTGTTAAAGGTAAATCAAATAATAAGAGAACGAATACTGTTATATTTGCACGTGTAGCGTGTTAATGTCTTAAGTTAATGTTTTGTTAAGTTATATTCTTTGCACGTGTAGCATTAAATTGGTTCCTACAGAAAGTGTAGCGTGTGTTAATGTTTAGTTAAGTAAAATTGGCAACTTTATTATTGTTCTAAGAAAAATAAAGATGGCTGTTATTGCGTTTTAACTTACAGGTGTAATTGTGATGTAATTTACTTTATTGTGGCGAATCTGGGAATCCAATAAAGTAAGTGTTATTTGCAATTAGAAAGCATAAGATTATCGAAAGAATAAACTTATAACGACAAACTATTTCGTGGCACTCTATTACTCCTTTCAGGTGATTTCAGGCAAACACTTCCTGCAATTCCACGTTCAACATACGCTGATGAGATCAACGCTTGCTTAAAATCATCGTCACTGTGGCGTAATGTTGAAAAATTATAACTAAAAGTAAACATGCGCTTTCAAATGCTTCAAGATCCATCCGCTGTGAAACATTCTCAAAACAACTATTAGATAATGGCGATGGAAAAATTGCTGTACATGAAAATACTGGATGCATAAAATTTCTGTCGGAAATTTTATGCATCTTGGAAATTTTATGCAAAAATATTATGTCGGAAATTTTATGCATCTTGAAATTTTATGCATCCAGATTTCTGCACAATCATCGACTCGCAAAATAATCTCATTTACCACATATTTCCCGATGTATGCACACAATTCAAAAATCTTGATTGGTTGGCAGAAAGAACAATTTTGGCAGCAAAAAATGTGGACGTCAATGGTTTAAATTCCAAGATACAACAGTTGTTGCCAGTGAACTTGGTGTCATACAAATCTATCGATACAATTTGCGATGCCAATTAAGCTGTAAATTATCCAATTGAGTTTTTGAATTCATTGGATTTGCCAGGCATGCCACCGCATCATTTACAATTGAAGGTTGATCTCCGGTTATTTTGATTCGTAATTTGAACCCACCATGGCTGTGCAATCGAACACGATTAGTCATTAAAAACTTAATGAAAAACGTTATCGAAGCCAGCATTTTGAATGGCAAGTACCGGGGCGAAAATATATTGCTGACACGAATCCCTATGATTCCCATAGATGTGCCAATTGAATTCAAACGTATTCAATTTCCAATTAGATTGGCATTCGCAATGACAATCAATAAGTCGCAAGGCCAAACGTTGTCTGTTTGTGGCTTAGATTGGGCACACCATGTTTTCCCACGGACAACTATACGTGGCATGTTCGCGTGTGGGTAAACCATTCAGTTTGTTTGTGTTGGCTAAAGACGGACTAACCAAAAATATCGTACACTCCATTGCACTTAGAGATTGATGTTGATTATTTTTTAATTGTCATACTTAGTAGTAAATATGTAAATAACTATTTTTGATGCATATACAACTATTATATAATGTAATTTTAACTATATTTATTAATTTTATAAAATATAAAGGATGCAATAAATAAATGGCTAGTGTATTATCATTTTATACTCCGTCATTGTCTGCAACGTACCATTCCTCTTCCAATCATAACCATATTTCCACACACTTATAGTAAGTTTTTTTTTTTTTTTTTTTTATTTAACTAAAAAAATATTTTATAGAAATAATGTATATGGCAAAACAAAGTTTGCCGGGTCAACTAGTATATATATATATATATATATGTGAATTAGAATATCTACCCTATCCACAAATAAATGTAAAAAAGAGGGAGTATATAATATATTGACTAGGAAATTAGAGTTTACCTTTCAAATATAGCTTTATTTATAGCAGTATTTTTTCTGTAATACTCGTATTTTACTTAACTATTATACATATTTCTCAGAAATCTGTATATAATGCGAGGGCCTGTAATTATTTGTGGGATTTTTATATGATCCCTCACTTCACAAGTTTAAGAAACATTGAGACATTTGAGTTATTTTTAATATAGCAATTGTGTGATAATGCTTAAGGTGTAAGCACATATCATAATGTCTAACGTAGTATAACATAATGTTATAGAAAGGATTTCCCAAATTATCTTCCACGGGACACTTGTGTTCCAGAGAAGGTCAATAACGTTCCGTGAAAAAATATATATATATAACTTTTGTGCGGATTTTAAATGCTTTGCTAAATTGAATTTTAAATATTTAATTTGTAATGCTCTAAAATTTAGTGCATACTGTCCCAGTTATGTTACGCTCTAAAAGGATTTTGAATTCATATCATTTAAAGGCACAGTAATCTAATGAGGTTTATAGTAATCACGAAAAACTGATTACATTACTCACAACAGAAAACCAAGAGTTGCCATTAAATAATTTTTACATACTTTTATCCCAACTTGTGAAAACTAGCAATTATTGTTTTACTTCATTTTCCAATTGCAAAATTTTTGAGTGAAGCAGGAAACATGTTATCTTCATTTTATTTTCATATTATCAACTAAATCCATTTAATGCGCACCATATATAAGAAATCAACTTTATGATATTATTTTTTAACGTTAGAGAAATTAATAATTCGAACAATACTGGTTATTTATGGTTGTTTTTGGTTATGATTAATTTTTATTTATTATGTCAAGAGTTCGAATCTGTAAATTAATTAAATGTAGCTAAAACAAACATTTCTAAAATTGTTTTTCTTTCATAATTATTTACTTCACTTACTAAAAATTCAAACACATCTTTCTGTTTAAAAAAAACTATTCCTCTAAACATTTAGGATTTGTAAGGCATTTTTATGATACACTCATGTCCATAAATTAAGGATAATTCAGAATCACACAGAAATTGACCTCTAAAATAAAAATTTCACCTGTAGAATTATCACACACATCTTGAAGGAATTACAGGAAACCATCAGATGGCGCGACTAGTACGTTACAATGGCGAGAGCGTAAGAGAGGGGTATATAAGGAATGGTGGCAAAGAAGTAAAAATTGTTCCCAAGCGCTTTAAAAGCCTTTCAGTGCAATAACCGCATAGTTATGGCACACAGGAAGCATTTGGGTGATTTTTTAAGTGGTAGAATTATCGGACGACTGGAATGTGGACGTACCCAGCTGGAAGTATCCAAGGAACTTGGAATCGCCCAAAGTGTCATCTTCAGGCTTTCGCAACGATTCCAAGATGATGGTAATGTGAGTAGATGTTACAGCACAGGTCTCCCCGAGTTACAACGCCGAATGAGGACCGGTATTTAGCAGATACTGCCAAAAGAAACAGACGGAGCACAGCATCAGACCTGTCTCGTCAGCTCTCTTCAGCTACCGGTACGACAGTTTCAAGGCAGACCGTGTACAGACGCTTAGGGCACATTGGTCTATATGCTCGTAGGCCTGTCAGATTGGTTCCACTTACCGCAACTCATTGTCGCCTGCGATTAACCTGGAGTAGAGAGCATGCATTGTGGACACCGCAACAGTGGTCTGGTGTGATGTTTTCCGACGAGTCCAGGTTTAGTTTGGAGTCTGATTCTCGCCGGACTTTCATATGGAGAGCGCCAGGTATCCGTTACCACCAAGAGAACACCATTGAACGACACCGTTACAGTGGTGCAGGATGGCTCGTTTGGGAGGAATTATTCTTGGTTCCAGAACTGACCTGCATGTTCAGAGTGTAACGATGACAGGCCACACCTATCGGGATGTCATTCTGGAACAACATGTACGTTTGTTTCGGGGCGCCATGGGTGCTGAATTTCTGTTTATGCATGACAATGCCCGTCTTCACCGTGCAAACATTGTAGACGAATGCCTTCAATTGGAGGATATCACCCGTATGGATTGGCCAGCATACTCACCGGACTTGAATCCAATAGAGCATGTGTGGGATATGCTTGGCCGACGAATTGAAGCCCGTCAACCCCCCACCTGTCAACCGGAACTTCGGAAGGCATTGCTTGATGAGGTGTAATATTCTGCAAGATCAGATTGATAATTTGATACTCAGCATGCCTAGGCGTTGTAAGGCCTGTATTGCATCGTCCGGGAGACATACTCCATATTAACCATCATACTAACCATGTTATACTGCTCTTTGTAAATGGGTTATTTTTTAAATTTGCTCCTGGGAATAAAAATCGCAATTATTATTAATTATGTCAAACATATAGCATCTTTTTGCTCTTTACTTTTTGTTTAATAAATAGATTTTTACAAATAAGTCAAATTTGTTTTGCTTCTGTCTCTTTCTTTGCCTGAACTTCATTATCCTTAATTTATGGACATGAGTGTAGTTTGGTAATACATTTTGGAAACGCAGATCTCGTGCATTAATGCGTGTCTTAGAGTTATATATTAATGGATACCTTACCAAAATATTTAGTATGTCCCTACATTTCTTAGCATAGTATCAGCTACGAGAATCTTCAAACTGCGATCCACTGGCCGAGTTTGGGCAGCAGAAGCCTATCACACAACTCTGTGTCCGCCTGTGACTATTTTCAATGGTACAAATTAATTATTAAATCATTTTATTATTATTTATAAATAAACACAATTCCAACTTGCAGCAATCTGCTCTTACAACATTGACTTTAACTTGTAGAAATAATTAGTGAGATTTATTTCTGATTATTTTGTATAGCATTATGGATCTTAATTCGATCATTAATAACCATACATATTTTTTGGCGATGTCATTTACAGCATAATGAATGAGTAGATATTTGAATATCTTATTAATGTGCGTTAAGCTCAAAAAATTCAAAGCACGTATTGTAGTGCAGTGATCAATTCCTTCTCTTTGAAGTTTCATTTTATCACTTTTGGCATTTTCCGGTGCCTATTGAGTAGTATAGTGCTTCTTATTGTATTTGGAATACATCTTTCTTCATTTATGCCTAGAATTTTCAAACTTTGATATATTCTTTTGGCTATTGAATGTGACAACGTTTCTTGTAGAATTGGGAATACTTCATTTCTTAATTTACGACGACATTTATCTTAATTTTTTGTATATTCTTCAAGAAATCTGAACAATTTATTCTTCATGAAGTTCTTTGATCTATTCAGCAGTGCTATATTCATGTGGCCATTCATGTGTTTTGCAGTTGAATTTTTGCGCAAAATTCAACTGCAAAAAACAAAGCAAATGTGGCAAATTTTAACATCATGTGTGAACATTCGAGAACGGATGAATAAACTCAGGAATATACCAATGTTTAATAATGCAAGAGATATATGAAGAAATCGGTTGGAATACTACAAGAATGTCCAAATTCAATGGCCACATGAATATAGCACTGCTGAATAGATCAAGAACTTCATGAAGAATAAATTGTTCAAGAATTTCTTGAAGAATATACAAAAATTAAGATAAATGTCGTCGTAAATTAAGAATGAAGTATTCCCAATTCTACAAGAAACGTTGTCACATTCAATAGCCAAAAGAATATATCAAAGTTTGAAAATTCTAGGCATAAATGAAGAAAGATGTATTCCAAATACAATAAGAAGCACTATACTACTCAATAGGCACCGGAAAATGCCAAAAGTGATAAATATGAAACTTCAAAGAGAAGGAATTGATCACCGCACTACAAGTACTTATAGTCATTGGATATACAAATGCTTAAAATCCCAATCCAAAACATGAAAAGTGATTCAAAACTATATTACGAAACACTTCAAACAAAAGCCAAATTCTCCAGAAAACTCCTGAAGATTAACATTATTCAAGAAACCTTTCAAGTGTTAAGGGGCCCAAAGTACCCTTTTCAACCAAAATTTGCAATGGCAATTTATTTGCTTGACCCTCTTTTTGCATAACGTTACGGACCCCTAACCAGGACAACATCATGTTCACCCATTATAATAACATTGATTTAGGTCTCAACCGATTATAATTTATTTATTTTTTAAAAATTCAAACTTATATTTATTTTTAAAATTCAAACTTATATTTATTTCACCACAAATTTATTATATTAAACAATTTTTTTTATCTGGAAGCCTTAGTTCATTTCAAATAATAATTACCATCCATAGTAACAAAGTACCGTCAAAATATAAGCATCGATAATTATCGGATAAGTGTGGCGATCCTTTACCTAAAGCCAGAGTCGGTTCCTAATTATCTATAAATTGATCTTCTATGCTATCATAGGAAAAGTCAGAGTCTTCTTTTATCAATATATCTAATAACAGAGACTACGGCTAGAATTATCGAAAGATAAGTCATTTATTGGCTTCAGATGTTGCTACTTATTGCAAGATGATGTAATAAGTGCATAAGAAAAGAAACATCTTATCTCTATTAGCTATCTGCTTTTGTACAAAAAATAATTATTATTTATATAGTGATTGGTGATCAGTTGATGGTTATAAGTTTTTATTCTATAATTGATAATTTGATACTATAATAATAAAAATAAATGTTGGTGTAATGACATATATTTATATTAATATCCTTTATTATAAAAACCCAGTTTTACTTGCACAATATTAATTTCTAAAATAACTCTTTTTTATAACGAAATAAATTAAATAAATAACACTTTTACCTCATTTGTATTATTATAAGTAATTTTTTTCTTAATATAGGAACAACAATATTTATTTAAAGTATTTTGTATTGAAAACTTTAACTGCTTATTTCCTATAATCATTAAGTTAAAACCGTTAATTTAAATAAACGAGCTATTATTTAAATCTTTGAAACTATTTTTAATTAAAATTTAGAATAAAATTGTTTGATAACGTTGAATCCATAATAACTATATGTAATGTCAATATTTTTATGTAATTGCTATGTAATTTATATGTACTATGTAATTTCTTCTTTTATAAATATCTGCAATAAATTATTTTAATTTGTTGAATCTATATTTAAATTTAATTAAGGTAAAACCACTTTATATACCATTTTTCTAAACAAGAAATCATTCAATAAATGAATTGTGCATTAACAGTTACTTTTAGAATAAAAATTAATGTGTAATAACATGAAGTATAAAAAAAAATTAACTAATTAACTAACTAACTTAAAACTAACTAAAAAATAACTAACTTAACTTAAAAAAATTATAAACATATTAACTTATATATAACTGTGAAATATGAACAAATGCAACAAATTTAAAATAATTTTTGTGGTTAAAACGTAAAACGTTTCCACATTTTTTCCACAGTATAACAAATTTTTATTTTAATTGTTATAAACTATGTAAAAGTAACATGTTAAAATTTATTTCATTCAATTAAATTTTGTTAGTTCCTTCAATTTAATTGAATATTTTTTTAATTTGTTGTTATCAGTCTCTTATTCACAAATAAAATTTTCCAGCTGATGCACTTATTTCCCTTTCAAAGAATTATTATTTTACTATATACTATTGAAGTAATAAACTAAAATACTAAACATAATATTTGCATCATGTACTCTGAAAAGTGATTACTTAATTATTTATTTTAATAATGCATGTACATACAGTAAATTGTTATGTGTACTTCATATTTTATAAAAGATAAATTTTACTCTAATAAATAAATAAAGCGAAACATCTTTACTTCATCAAGTAAGTTTGAACGCTTCCTTTCATCACTCTAATACTCGTTAAATTTTACAGCGCTCTAGTGACTTAATTTATCGGTCAGATTTATTTTTAAAGCCCCTTAATAATTTGCCATGTCACCATTTACCTTAATAAGACTCTGTACTCAGCATACTCTTACCTAAGCAGATTCTCCTAATTATCTTTTTATTATCAGATCTTCATTGTACAGGAACGTTTTCTGTTTTTAATTGTCTTTTATTTTCTAATTTATACTTTTTGCTCAATTTAAAAGAAATATTTTACTGTCTTAAAAACGGTAACTAGACTTTGAAGTTGTAAATAAAATATCAAATGATTAAGACAACTAAAAATTCTCAATATTAGAAGTATAATAAAATTTTCAATTGAATATTCGTCAGACATTATTTTCAAAAGATAATCAAATTCTTTGACCTAAAATTTCATCTTTCCTATGTAGAAGTTCTACATAATCATGGTAAAAACATCAGTACATCTACATTTAGTCATGACCATGACAATGTAAATAACAGCGCCCGTAAATGTTTAGCAGATTTACTCTAACCCGTTACATTCAGCACTTTTTGAAATGAATAATTCTAGGCAAAGAAAGTCTGGGTGTTCACACCCTATAGTAGAGCAGCAAAAAAATTGTAGTTATTGTGATTAATCGTACCCACTCCCAGAATAGAAATGGGAATTTATAGATCCGTTTCGCTTTTTTGGGTTTTGAACTGAATGTATATAAACATATAAAATGCAGTCTATTAATATTTCCATATATATTCATTAATTCAAGAGGAAAGTATGTTGAATGTTATTCAGCGGACTGGAGTATTGATTTCAATTAACCAACATTTTAAAACATTTCACGTGCACTTTCAACTCCTTATCACCCGTAATATTTATAAGCCCACTCGACTTCCCAGAATCTTTCGATTTTTGAAGTTTATTACGGAATTCACTGACGAAATTCGGTGGTATTCCCAGGTAAAAGCAGTACTTAAAGCAAAATCGGAATTAAATTACGAATGTCCACGAGAGAGTCCGACATTCATTTAAGAGAGTATTTAATTAATGTCTTGGTTGTAGCCTGAAGGACAAAGGCATTCATTTTCTGAATTCCACTTGCTAATTCCATGTCCATGCGTGAACTAGAAAGGCAGCATTGCTAGTACCAGCACATAGACCCGCAAACGGGATTAAACAGTCCAGCTACGAGCTGTATGCTACACTTCCAGAGCAGCCTTTCATTCTATTCAATTCGTCTTTCTACACGGTGACCAATATATTATCCTGTAATGCACACTGGTCGAGTCAAGGCCCTGGATGTTTAATTTCTAAATGCTTTTGGCACAATTAAGCCCTAACTGAAATTTATTATGTACTAGACGGTTGTGGTTCATATGAGCACATAACTTGAAATGCTACAACGAAATATCAATAGATATTTGACAATATAATAAAAAGGGATTAACCTTAAGTATGCTTTGTGTTAATCATTTGATGATTTATGACTAATTAGTTTCAAGTCCTATTTTCAAATAATAATTGTTATAATAAATATCGTGTGGTCCACGTAGGGAAATCTATATGTAAAATCAATACTAAAATCTACATGACCAGATATTCAACTATAATTGCAAACCTAATTACTTTAGAAAAATTCTAATGAATCGGAATTAATTAACATTGCTTGTTTATTGATTTTAAATGTTTTATTTAAAACTAATGAAAAGAGTAAATTTTAAACTATTTGTCGTATTTAATATTTTAAAATCTACGATGCTTTTGAAATTTGTCCTCTATTTTAGACATCAAATTAAACAAATACATGTTAAATGATTATTTATATTTAATTCTATAAAATTAGTTTTAAAAGTATAAGGTTTTTTGTATAGTATTCAATTTTTTTCTAGTTTATTTTTATTTTTTATTTTAAATACAATTTTATCCCAATAATCGTTTTTATTATTATAACTCAAAATTGACTAACTGGACAATAAATTCTGTAAAACGAAATTATGATAAATTAAATTGTAATTATCATCTTAAATGACTTCTAATTAAAGTTTTTATATTGCAACATTAATTTGTGTTTAACTCAACATTTTTAAGGGAAATAAATATTTTTAAATTGTTTAAAAAAATGTGTGATAGATATTTCACATTTGAACTAATTTTCATTGCAGCTCAAGATAAAAGCGTTGTATAACAAAAATTTTGAAATTTTTTACTTAATCTTGGATTATTTTTACTATGCGATATTTGGATATTTCATAAAATCTATTTTTAATGAATTTATTAATGGAATTAAAAAATGTGTGCATTGGATAAAGAAATACTGGATATTACAGAGGAGGATAGTACTGTCATAATATTTTTATATTATGACAGTACTATCTGTCCACTAATTAGTTAGAATATTTTGATAAGAAAAATCTTTAAAAAATTGTTTTTAAACAGTCAGCATTGTTGTATACTTGAAATCTAAAAGAAAGAAAAAAAAAATATTTAAAACATGTATAGTATTTTGCTTTAAAATGTTTTAAAGAAATAATTTAAAATGACAACAAAGCATGGAAACACTGTGCTATCAATAAAATAATGAAAAAAAATATAGTAGTACAATATTGAAACTATTTAAAATTTAATAATTTAATAAGACATTAAAAGTTTTAGAAATAACTTTAAAATGACATCAATATTCTATGTATTAAAACTGTAATACGTATATACGCGTATTCAATTTGTTTGCAATATACAGCTTATTAATTTATGCAACATGGCGTGCAAACACAGTATTTGCAATATTGCTTGAAGTACATTTTTGAAACAAAATGTTCTTCAAACATGTATCGCTTTTAATTTGTTTTTTATGTTTTTGTAGTTTCGAGATGTCCTATATGGGCAAAATTTATCCTCCCTAATATGTTAAATCAGCTTATAGTTGGATTTCTCTTGTGTGTGAATGGGGAGTATAAGATTTAAAAGTGGTTAATCCAGAGAAGCTGTCAGACTATATCACTGCAAGTTGCTTGGCTTTTAAGACTTGCCAAATAGCTTCAAATATGGCTATTAACTCTGGTTGGAAAACAGATGCCTGCACTAATTTGGGCGACATCCGTATAATAAGTCGACTAAGAAAGTACTTTCTAACACAAACTTGATTGTGTATATTAAATGTAGTTAGATGGTCTAACAATTTTCTACTTAAAATAATCCTCTGTGATATTAAGTGTTACCACTTGTAAAAATCTTCCTCGTTTTAGAGACAACAATGTATGCAGCTTTTGTTCGAAATTTTAAGTGAAGTGGAGGTGGAGCTGTGAAGATCTTAAATGCCACTGTTGTTGTTATTATTCATGCTCAATTATACACAGAATGAGGACGCTTTATAAGGATAACATTTTTCCTTCATTCGGGCTGTTGGATAAATTGCCCAGACTGCTCTCTGTGACTTTTTACTTCTTGGGCGAATATTGTGCGTATCTAATTTTCTGAAAATCGAACACTTGCATAAAGAATAAAAATCTCGGATGTTGTATATATGCAAATTAATAACTAATTTGCTTTCTTTTATCAGAGTTTTCAAAAGGCATTGGTGAAGTTCCCGTTATTCTACAGTTGCAATCTTGTTTTCATTCTTTATCCTCGAAAGAAATTGTCAAAAAATGTTTGTGGTCTCCTATTGTACTTTTAGGGTTTGTCGCCTATTGCCTTTCAAAGATTCATGCAGTTTATTGTCAGTTATGTATTTTAATGTACTATAACTTGTTATTCAAGGAAAAGTTTTGGTAAGGCATTTTTGTGCTTGATTTTTATCTTAGAGTATTTTTGAACTACCTAATATTTCCAGTAGTTTTTAACGTCTGTTCACAACGAGGCTGTTGTTGAGTATATTTCTGATAGTCTTAATCTTGAATTTTGTATGGACTGGAAGTTTTTCTATTGACTATTAATACTTCATTTATACTGGAGGAAATATCTAAATTTTTCTCAAAATGTCACTCGTGCCCTGCACGAGATCATAGGTAGAGTTTTTAACGTTTATGTGTGCTTATGTGAAATATTTGAGCAAAGAAAAGATTTTTAAAATTTGCGGGGAATATTTAATAAAATATGCAAGTGCCTCCATAAGTTCACCGACGTGTGTCTTTTTTCGGTTTTTGCCATACATCATTTTTAGTCTGAGATGATTTCCTAGTGGATGAATCATTAATCTATTAATCACTAATATCTTGACATGCATTCTTCTGCTAAGAGAACTTAGTGAGTTTGATCTTGTTAGACATTACGTATGCGTTTCACTTGCTATTCTCAGATTTTTTGCAATTAATTTCAAATATCTAACTATCTTTAAAAGAAACAAATGTTTTTTTTTGCAAGATTTTGAAGAAAAACAAATTCCCTGAGAAGAAAAGGCGAATGATATTTCTCTCTCCTTGTAAAATAGTTCAGCTGATAAGTACCCTATTGTGTATTATTTTTAAAAAAAAAAAGGCATTAAATCAGTATGTCCTGATAAAACATTTTTAAAAAATAATAATAATAAACTGTGAAAAAATTATTGTTTCTCTCAATATGCGCTTTATAGAACGTGAGGTATCGAGCATAGACTAGTAATAATGGAATTAAGATTAATAATGAAATTATGGAATTAAGGATCAAGTAGTGGGGCTTATTGCCGAGTGACTGGCTCTCGGTGCCACAAGTTTTCGGATTCGAGTCCCAGCGGTGCCACTGATGTTTGCAGTGGTTCGAGATCCACTTTAAACCGTAAGTCTCCTGGCCTATTATGGCTTTAGAGTGTTGTAGATATGACTGAAAACCCTAACCCGGAAAATGAAAACTCCAGTTTCGAAATCTGCCAGTACTTTCTTACTCTGCCAGTATGAGTACTTTTACCTCCCACAATACTCTGTAAATGTTTGTCCAAGAAATTTTGGATTAAATACAAAACTGCGCAACTTAAAAATTGCATAAAAATAATCGGTATAAAAAGAGACTTCACAGTACAATATAAAACGGGAAACAATCTTGATAATTACTACTCCACAATAACAGCACTAACGCAACCACCTCAATGAGGAAGACTGAGTATAGTAAGTTGTTTACTTTCTGCAAAAAAAGTAGAATTTAAATATTTTTTTCATGGTAACAAATTGTATAAGATATATGATATTGCCATATCCTTTTTTTCTATTTCAACCAGCATTTCAAAATACTTAACATTCTTATGATGTTATGTGCAAAAATTAAATATTGATGCTTTATTATAAGAAAAAATAAATTGATGGCTATTTCAATAATGTAGAAACTGCCATGCATTAATACTACAATACTGCCACAATACTGCCAATAATACATACTGTCCTATATTAACATGATCGGCTAACTTGTAGGAGGACCCAAGTTAGAATCTTCTGAGGGCTTCCATTGCAGTCCTTGCTTTCAGAAATGAGGAAATTCGACGGTTGTATGGCAACGTGTGTTTAGCGTCTTGTATCTATAAACTACTAGTTGGGAATTTTCTGAGTTTACTCCCGATACAATATGAAAATGCGGACAGTTATTTATAAGAATCTTTCTTTCATCGCCCATCAGAGGGCTCTTCGTGGCAAACATAAGTAAAACACTAGTTTCAAATAGATTCATCAAAAGCAATAAACTACTATAAGTATCTTATTTTTAAAGTATTGTCAATTTGTAAACAATTTTTCCTTATTAAGAATATATTTCCTATTAATCTTAACATCTTATTTGTTATAGTTTAAAAAAAAATTACATAAAGGAAATTAGATTTTTTCATTATCGTTTAATATTTGATTAAAAATTAATCTCCAATATTTTGTAATTTCCGGAAGAAGAAGACATATTTTTATTTTATAATGCTGATGAAAAATTATAAAATAAGAATAAATAAAGTTCGAACATTTTTGTAACGATTTTGCCTTTCACCTTGAATTCATTTAAATGAGTTAAAGAAAACCATCCCTGAAAAGCGTCAGTTCGGAATAGGATTTAATAATCATCTGCATCATTAAAACTATTCTTTGCTTTAATGTGTCCCTGACAAAAATTTCTCTTTATGAAGAGGAATATTTTATTCAATTATTTAAAAAAAAGAATGTAAAAGGCTTGACTTCTTTACGTGTAAAATAAGTGACATTATTGATAAAGTAAAGAAACGTCAAATATTACATTTGACTGGGAAAAAAAAACGGATAAAAAATGTACAAAAATATAAAAATGTACAAATGTACCCAACAAAGGTACTTATAGTCGGACTACGGATAGTGTGGAATGGTAAACTTCATATTTAACAGTGGAAACGGATGAATTCATTACTTATTATGAATGCTAGTCAGATATGCACGGGCAAATGCCAGTCATCCAAAGAAAAAAAAAATAGTTAGGATGGAATTTTTCCATCTAGTTTTTCTTTTTAATTTCATATCATCTAAAATTTAATTATTTAAAAAATTATATTTCTTTTTTTTATTGCAATTAAATAGCTCTATTTGCAATTAATTAAATCAAAAAAAAAAGGTATAGTATGGAACTTTGCAATTAATTAGCATTTCTTTAAATGTCATATCATTTGCAATTAATTAGTTAATTAAATTTATTTTTATTAATTAGCAATTAAATTGTATTTGCAATTAATTAGCAATTAAATTGCTCTATTTGCAATTAATTAGCAATTAGCTCTATTTTCCATGATGCCGCCTTAAGTCCGTCCGGTATATTCGCTTTACAATTTTTCACATGACCGGCTGTCGGTTTATCTAATATTTAAAGTTGCATCTCATGTTTTAAAAAGATAATCCGATCCCCACGCCAAGTCCTCAAAAAACAATCGCAGAATTTTCATATAACTCAATTGAAATTGCAAACCAAGTTATGAAACCTGATTTCAAACTAAAAAAAAAAAAAAAAAAAACGTGATATTCACCTCCAAGTTACCTACTGCCAAAACTTCTTCAGCCTACAACCGTGGGAAAATTGTTGCATGAAACTTATTTGACATGGGAAAATGAAAGTATATAGTTGCAATTGATGTCTCAAAATAAATGAACACATTGAACACACAGAACTCCATTTTTTAAGAAAATGTAATAGTCATATGTAAAGCTATTCTATAATCTCTACAACGAGAGAACGTTTAAATATATGGTCTGTTAGCCTGCCTGGATTACCAGCCATCTTAAATCCTCATACATCGCCTCCACTGGCAAGGTAAATTCAGTGTTCTGTCATGTACAATAGGGAAATTCAGTGTGCAGTCATCTACAATAAACAGATCTAATTAAGACGCATAAAAGCGCACAAATATCTTCTTAATGAAACAGCTGATGAACTCGTCAATCAAGGCATATTAAAAGGACAGCCAATGCTACCAAAAGTCCTCCCTCAGAACTGAAAAGATTATTAAATAATCATCTACTCTAAAAATGGTAAAAGCAGTGGGATGAAGGAATAACGGGTCGATGCGTTTACCAAATTAATAAACAAAGTAACTACCCATTATTCTGGTTGAACAAGAGAGAGAAGACCATGTTTCTAAAAAGGACATGGTTAATTTCCTTCTTACTTGAAAAGATTCCACTTGAGAGACTCAAGCTTTTGTTACTGTAGAGAAGAAGGTAATTTCCATTATTCTATCTCCTGCCCCCTGTCATTATCGTGGCATATGAAGAAACATTCTAACTTAATATTGATCCATATAATATTAACATTTTAAAAATGCAAAGAGTCCGATTCAGAATTGAAGTATGATAAATTTTATTTGTGAAAATCAAAATTTAATGATCCCAAACCATAGTGTCAAATTGGCATTTTGATCAATGCATTATGTTTTTCCCTTTTAACTTTGGTATTATATATACTGCATGGGTATATAATTAAGATATATTTATTTTATAACAATAATTTATGTGTATGTATATATTACTTGTGTATATTTAAGATGAATTAATTTTGTAAAATTTGTTATTGTGGTATCAAATTAGGTAAGTAATATCAGTTTTTTAAATTCGTATTTTTCCTATTA
>BPLR01014487.1:0-43657 GCA_021605095.1 Caerostris extrusa
TGTTGTTCACTAACTTCTTTACATTGTTTGTTGTTTTTGTTCTTTAAAATGATTTTTGCTTTGTCTTTATTTTTTATCTTGCAAAGTGTTTTGAAATTTATTTCAGAAAAATAGGCGTGATATTACTATACAAAAAGAAAGAGTATATACCAGAAAGAGATTAAGGAATTTTAATATAATCCTTTATTCCTTTATTTACGTGAGTTTCTTTCATATTCAAATAAAAAATTTTAAAAAATAATATCAGTAAACTTTCGGAAATGTGATTAATATTTTAATTAAAGGGTTCATTATTTTAATAATAATTCTTTGCATCAATTTTTTTTGCGTTATATGAGCCAGATATTAATAGAAAAATAAACAGATTTGAGATAAAGAAAAAAAATTGATCTTAAGATTTAATTTTAGAATAGATTTAATAAAAATATTTATATTTATTTTGTAGAGGAAACAAACAATACAGAATGCTATGATATTTAATTAATGTGCTCCATTGGTTTTCTTAATTTTGAAAATTTTCAAATCTTTTAATACTTGTCTATAGATGTAATTTTTAAGTCGAAAATTTACTCTAATTAAAAAAATTTAATTAAAATTTATGATACATAAAATTATTACTTCATTAAACTTAATTAATTATAATTTTATAAAAAAAAGAATTTTTTGTTTGGTTCATTTATCATATCATATACCATTCATTTCAAGTACATGAAAAAGTACTATTCTAAACAGCATTTTTGTAAGATGATTTTTTTTTATTCTTTTTAACTTTTTCAAAAATATATTCTTAAGCTAGAATTTTTTTTAAATAATTTTTTAGAAATATTTAAATTCATTTTAATTATAACAGTTAAAAAATAGTTTCAGGAAAATAATTAACCAATTTTTTTCTGTGTTTTTCAAACAAAAAACTCACGATTCAGAAAAGTAATTAAAATGGGAGACACGTTATTTTAATTCGTGAATTCATACCAAAAATAAATTGTTTTCCCAATTTTTTAAGTACCAGTATTTGCTATACATTATACAAAAAAAAATGTTAACTATTCGTCACAACTATTGAGAATTAAAAAAATAAAAAAGAATAATGAACAACACAAACTTAGAAAAAGCGACCGTTGGTGTGGCAACAGTTTCTCAACAAAACTAAACGAAGAAAAGGTATTAATTAAAAATAATTGCCTTGTTACTAAAATTTTATTTTTTATCGCTATAACTTATTGTAAAAAAAATGTATAAGACTAAGAAATAAAAATGAAAAAAAATTAATCTCCAACACATAAATCATTATCGTGATAATCTTTTCCGTGGTAGGTTTTTAAGGCGAAGTTTTAACAATTAATACATTTATAAAAAATAAAATGCAATAATTTTTTCATGAGAGTTAAAGACCTAATTTTAGTTCAGTGTGCCTCTTTTATGACAGCCTTAATACGAAAGGCTTTGTTTTTACTGCAGATGATAAAAAGAAACATCGGGTATATTAAATTAATTTTTTTCCTAACTAGATAATGCAGCACCATGATGAGAACAAAATGAACATACAGCTTTGTTCTTAAACTAATCCACGGTAACTTTTGTTTGTTATTCACTAATACCATGCTTTTAATACTACCATTTGCTGAAATAAAAATTAACTGTCTCATTTTTTTTTACCTGATTCAATATAATAAAAAGAGATTTTTTATTCGAAAAGAGTAACGAATATCTGTATGAGGAATTTTGTTAAAAAGGATTGGAATTTAATTTAATTTTTGCTTTGTCTTTATTTTTTATCGTGCAAAGTGTTTTTAAATTTATTTCAGAGAAATAGGCGTGATTTTTATTACAAAAGAAGGAAGTGTATACCTGAGAGATTGAGGGAATTTAATATAATCACTTATTCTTTTATTTACGTGAGTTTCTTTTATATTCAAAATAAAATTTTTAAAAAATAATATTGGTAAACTTTTCGAAAACAAAGGAATTAGATTTTAATTAAAGTTCATTATGTCAATAATAATTCTTTTGTACTACATTTTCATATTTTTATGACGACATATTAATAGAAAAAAGAATCAAACTTGGGATAAAATAAAAATTTCCTCAAGATTTAATTTTATAATAAAATTATTATTCTATTAGTTTCAATAAAATTAAGGATTAAAAGATTTTTTATGGATAATTTAGCATATATTATTTATCTCAAGTACTGGAAAAGGCATATTCTAAAGATTCTATTATTTTTTTTTATTTTTATAACTTTTGTCAAAAAATATATTCTTAGACTAAAAATTTTTTTAATTTATTTTTAAATATTTAAATACAGTTTAATTATCAGAGTTAAAAATAGTTTTCAGGAAAAGTAATTAACCAAAACTATTTCGTGTGTTTTTCAAACAAAAACTTTTAATTCAGAAGAAGTAATTAAAATTAGAGACACGATATTTTTAATTCGTGAATTCATACAAAATCAATTGTTTTCCCAATTATTAAGTACCATTATCTGCTATAGAAAAAAAAAGTTACAAAAAAAAAAAGTGTGAAATATTCGTCACAGCTATTGAGAATTAAAAAAATAAAAGAATAATGAACAACACAAACTTAGAAAACACAACCACTGGTGTAACTGTTTCTCACCAAAAACTAAACGAAGAAAAAGTATTAATTAACAATAATTGCCTTGTTAGTAAAACTCCATTTTCACTATCACTCATTATAAAAAAAAAGTATAAGAATAAGAAAAAAAGATCTAAAAAATTTTAATCTCTAACATATAAATCATTTTTTTTATCATGATAATCTTTTCCTTGGTAGGTTTTAAGACGAAGTTTTAACAATTAAATATATTTCTAAAAAATAAAATGCATTCATTTTCATAGAGTTAAAACCCAATTTTAGTTCAATTAATGACTCTTTTTATGACAGCCTTAATACGAAAGGCTTTGTTTTACTGTAGATGATAAAGAAACATCAGGTATATTAAATTAATTTTTCTTATGAATATGCAGCACCATATTGAGAAAAAATGAACAAAGCTTTGTTCTTAAAGCTAATCTACGGTAACTTTTGTTTGTTATTATGCTAATACCATGCTTTTTTAATACTACCATTTGTGGAAATAAAAATTATCTGTCTCATTTTTTTTTTACCTTATTCAATATAATAAAGAGTGTTTTTTTTTATTTGAAGAGTAACGAATATTTATATGAGAAGATCTTGTTAAAAAGTTTTTGGAATTTATAATTAATGTTTCATTTGTATTTACTTTTATCGTGCAAAGTGTTTTTAAATTTATTTCAGAGAAATAGGCGTGATTTTATTAAAAAGAAGTATAGACCAGAAAGATTAAGGAGTTTAATATAATCCCTTATTCCTTTATTTTCAGTATTTCTTCCATATTTTAATAAATTTAAAAAATATTATTGGCAAACTTTCGGAAAATACATGCATTGTTACCTTAATTAAAAAATTATTTTAATAATAAATCTCCGAATTAATTATTTTTGTTTTTATATGAGCAAATGTTAATAGTCTGGCCCTCGGTGACACATGTTTCGATTTCGAGTATTGGCGGTGCCAGAGATGTTTGTAGTGGTTTTGGTATCCACGTTAAACATTAAGTCCCGGTCTAATGGGATCGTAAGATTGTTGGGCGTAGGACTGGCAACCTACGCCTTAAAATAAAAATATCTCCTGTCTTGAAATCTACCAATAGTCACCATGGAGCGATTGAGCTAATGATGATGAAATATTAATAAGCAAAAAATGAGATAAAAGAAAAAAATTTTTTTAAATTTAATTTTGTAATAAAATTAATAAAATATTTATAATTATTTTTGTATAGGATGCAAACAATACAGAATGCATACTAATATTTAATTAATGTACTATTATTTTTTTTTTATTTTAAAAAATTTTCAAATCTTTTTAATACTTGTATATAACTGTAATTTCTTAACTAGAAAATTTACTTCTAATTAAGAAATTGAACTAAAATTTCGATAATTACATGATTAGTTTTTAATAAAAATTTAATTTTATCATTTTATAAACAATTTTTTTGGGAGTATTTATCATATATCATTCATTTAAAAATACACGAAAAAGTATATTCTAAAGAGCATTTTTATAAAAAAAAAATTGATTTTTGGTTTTTTATCATATATCATTCATTTCAAAATACATGAAATACTATATTCTAAAGAATATTTTTTATAAAACTATATTTTATTCTTTTTTAACTTTTGTGAAAAATATATATTCTTTGATTAAATACTTTTTTTAAATTAATTATTTTTAAGCATTTAAATACAGTTTAGTTATAACTTGGTTAAAAAATAGTTAAAGGAAAAATAATTAACCAAATTTTTATGTGCGTTTACAAACACAAACTCACGATTCGAAAAAGTAATTAAAATTTGAGACACGATATTTTAATTCTTGAATCCATACCAAAATAAATTGTTTTTCAATTTTTAAGTACCATTATCTACGATAGAAAAAAAAAGTATACAAAAAAAAAAAAGTGTGAAAAATCTTCACAATTAGTTGAGAATTAAAAAAATAAAAATAAATAATTAAAAAACACAAACTTTCGACCGCGACCGCTGGTGTAACTGTTTCTCACCAAAACTAAATGAAGAAAAAGTATTAATTATAAATAATTGCCTTGTTAGTAAAACTTCATTTTTTCGCTATCACTCATTATAAAAAAATGTATAAGAGTAAGAAATGGAAGATGAAATAAAAAAAAATTCATCTCCAACATATAAAATCATTATTTTCATCATGGTAATCTTTTCCTTGGTAGGTTTTAAGACGAAGTTTTAACAATTAATATATATTTCAAAAAAAATACAAATGCATTCATTTTCATAGAGTTAAAACCTTTTAGCTCAAATAAAAAATTCTTTTATGACAGTATTAATAGGAAAGGTTTGTTTTATGGTAGATGATAAAGAAACCTCAGGTATATTAAATTAATTTTTTTCTTTTGAGACATGCACCACCATATTGAGAACAAAATAGAGACAAAGCTTTGTTTCTTAAACTAATCCACGATAACTTTACTTTGTTATTATATGTCTTTATGCAGCACGCTTTTCAGTACTGCATTTGGTGAAAGTAAAAGATTATCTACCTCAATTTTACCTTATTCAATATATTAAAGAGATTTTCTTTACTATTTGGAGTATGTAAACGATTTATCCTGTATGAGAGAAATTTTTGTTAAAAGGTTTTGGAATTTATATTTAATTCCTTTGCCTTTGTCTCTTTTTACTTTTATCAAGCAAAGTGTTTTTAAAATTTTATTTTCACAGAAATATATGCGAGTATTTTTGACACACAAAAGAAAGAAGTATATACCGGAGAGATCAGGATTTAATGTAATCCGTTATTTCAGCTTTTACTTTACGTGAGAGTTTGCTGTCGACATTCAAATAATTTTTAAAAAATAAGCATCAGTAAACTTTCCATGACTTTGTAACCGTGTTTATCTTTTTAATTAGGAGTTTCATTATTTTTAATATTGGTTTGGGCACATGTACTAATTTTTCCATCGTTTTTCGTGAGCAGCTATTAATAGAAAATACATAGATTTCGGGAATAGAGTCAGGGATTTTTCTTAAGGAGATTCAATTTATCAACAAATAATTATTTTACTGGTTTTGATAAATTTCAATTAGTTATCAGTTTAAAAAAGAAAATTATCGTTTTCAAGGATTCTTTATCCATATCATTTTTATTTCAATGTACATGAAAAGAGTACCATTCTAAAGAGCATTTTTACCAAAAATTGGTTATTTATGGATTATCTATCGTATAACATTCTGTTTCAAATTGTTCCTGTCAAAAGCATATTCTAGCAGAATTCTTACAGTGACATTTCATTCTTTCCTTGACTGGTAAAAAAGCTATATTGGTATGCTGAAACTGAAAACATTTTTTTAACTATTTCATACGCATAAAGTATATACAGTTAAAAATATGAGGAAGTTCTGGAAAAACTAATTAACTAAAGATCCTTTTGTGTTTCAGCAAGCCACAATTCAAGAAGAGCAAATTATGGGAGACTACGATCCTTTTAATTCGTGAATTCATCAAAGAAACTAAAATTATTGCATTTTGTTTTAGTACCATTCCTCTGCAGTAGAAAAAAATATACAGTGTGGAGGAGTTTTTCACAACTATCTGAAAATTTAAAACAAAATAAAATAGATAATTAACAACACAAACTTAGCAAAACACAACCACAACGGTGTAGCTTTGTTTCTCAACAAAACTAAACGAAGAAAAAGTATTAATTAAAAATAATTGCCTTGTTACTAAAACTCCATTTTTTCCCTATCACTCATTATATGTGTATAAGAATAAGAAATGGAAGATGAGAAATTAATCTCCAACAAATAAATCATATCATGATAATCTTTTTCCACTTGGTAGGTTTTAAGACGAAGTTTTAGCAATTATTATATTTCTAAAAATAAAATACATTAATTTTCATAGAGTTAAAAACCCAAATTTGGTTCAATGAGGGGCTCTTTTTATGACAGTATTATAGTAGCGATAGAATAAAGGGCTTTGTTTTACTGTAGATGATAAAGAAACATCAGGTATATTAAATTAATTTTTTTCCTTATGAATATGCAGCACCCTATTGAGAGCAAAATGAACAAAGCTTTCTTGTTCATCAAAAGCTAATCCCACGGTAACTTTTTGTTTCGTTATTATGCTAATGCCATGCTTTTAATACTACTGCATTTGTTGAAAATAAAAATCAACTGTCAATCATGATACCTTATTCAATATAATAAAGAGGGTTTTTCCTTTAGGCGAGGAGGTAAACAGAATACTTTATATGAGAAGATTTTGTTAAAAAGGTTAGGAATTTATATTTATTTTTTGCTTTTGTCTTCATTTTTATCATGCAAAAATGTTTTTAAATTTATTTCAGAGAAATGAAGCGTGAATTTTATTACAAAAAGGAAGGTATAGGCTTGAAATATTAAGAATTTAATATAATCGTTATTCCTTTGTTTACGTGAGTTTCTTTCATATTCAAGAATAAATTTTTTTAAAAATAAGTAAACTTTCGAAAATGCATGCGTTAATATTTTAAAGTTCATTATTTTTATAATAATAATTCTTTATAATAATATTTCATGTTTTTATATGAGGAAATATTACTAGAAGAACATACAGACTTGAGATAAAAAAAAAAAATTTTAAGATATTATTTTATAATAAAATTATTGAACCTATTTATAATTATTTTGTATAGACAATACAGAATTAATTTAATGAAATTCCCTGATTTTTTTATTTTCGTGAGTTTCATTTATATTCAAATAAAATTTAAAAGAAAGTAGTAGTACACTTTCGAAAACATATGCATGATCATTTTTAATTAAATATTCATTATTTTAATAACAATTATTTCCACTAATTTTTGATGTTTTTATATGAGCATATATTAATATTAAAAAAAAAAAAGACTTGTGATAAAAGAAAAAACTATCTGAAGATTAAATTTTTTATAAATAAAATTAATGAAAATATTGATAATTATTTTGTATTGAAATCAAACAAGAATGTATATGATATTTAATTAATGTGTTCTATTATTTTTTTTCCTATTTTAAAATTTCAAAAGCTTTTAATACTTTGTATATAACTGTAATTATTAAGCTTAGAAAATTTACTTCAAATTAGGAAATTTAATTAAGAAATTTTGATACATAAAATTAATATTTGATTTATTTTATGTAAAATTTTCTTAACTTTTAATTTTATAATAAATTTATTATTTTATTAGCTTTAATAAAAATTTAATTAATTATCATTTTATAAAAATAATTTTTTTGATTATTTGTCACATATCATTTATTTCAAGTACATGAAAAAGTATATTCTAAAGACCATTTTTATAAAAAATTATTTTGAATTATTATCATACATATCATTCATTTCAAAATACATGGAAAAGTATTTACTAAAGAATATTTTTTATAAAATGATTTTTTTTATTCTCTTTATAACTTTGTCAAAAAAATATATTCTTAAGCTAAAAAATTTTTTCTTTTAATTATTTTTTTAAATATTTTAAATTACAGTTTAATTATAACAGTTAAAAAATAGTTTCAGGAAAAATAATTAACCGAAATTTTTGTCTGCCTTTTACAAAACAAAAATTCACAACGATTCAGAAGAAGTAATTAAAATGGGAGACACAATATTTTTAATTATGAATTCATACCAAAATAAATTGTTTCCCAATTTTTAAGTACCATTATCTGCGATAGAAAAAAAAGTATACAAAAAGTGTGAAAATTCTTCATAACTATTGAGAATTAAAAAAATAATAAATAATTAAGAACACAAACTTAGAAAACACGAACGTAACTTTGTTTCTCAACAAAAACTAAACGAAAAAAGTATTAATTAAAAATAATTGCCTAGTTACTAAAAACTCCATTTTTTTCGCTATCACTCTTACAAAAAAATTTGCATAAGAATAAGAAATGAAAGATGAAACAAAAATTAATCTCCAACATATAAATAATTTTTTTCATCATGATAATCTTTTCCCTGGTAGGTTTTTAAGACGAAGTTTTAACAATTAATATATTTCAAAAAATAAAATGCATTAATTTTCATAGAGTTAAAACCTAATTTTAGTTTTAATTAATGGCTGTTTTTATGACAGCCTTAATATGAAAGGCTTTTTTTACTGTAGATGATAAAGAAACATCAGGTATATTAAATTAATTTTTTACTTATGAATATGCAGCACTTTATTTGAACAAAATGAACAAAGCTTTGTTCTTAAGCTGAACGGTAACTTTTGTTTTTGTTAAAACCATGCTTTTAATTTACCATTTTCGAAATAAAAATTTTTTCTCATTTTTTTTACTTATTCAATATAATAAAGAGTGTTTTTAAATTTATTTGAAGGGTTAACGAATATTTATATGAGAAGATCTTGTTAAAAAGTTTTTTGGAATTTATAATTAATGTTTCCTTTGTCTTTTTACTTTTATCGTGCAAAGTGTTTTTAAATTTATTTCAGAGAAATAGGTGTGATTTTACTACAAAAAGAAGTAGAGACCAGAAAGATTAAGGATCTTTTATTCCTTTATTTTCGAGTATTTCTTCCATATTTTAATAAATTTAAAAATATTATTGGCCAACTTTCGAAAATACATGCATTGTTATTTTAATTAAAAAAATTATTTTAATAATAAATCTCCGAATTAATTTTTTATGTTTTTATAGGAGCAAATGTTAATAGTCTGTCCCTCGGTGACACATGTTTCGTGTTCGAGTACCGGCGGTGCCAGGGATGTTTGTAGTGGTTTTTTATCCACTTTAAACAGTAGGTCCAGGTCTAATAGGATCGTAGAGCGTTGGGCGTAGAACTGGCAACCAACGTCTTTTAAATGAAAATATCTCCTGTCTTGAAATCTACCAATAGGTAGATGGCCTTGGCTCACCATGGAGCGGTTGAGCTAATGATGATGATGATGAAATATTAATAAGCAAAAAAAAATGGGATAAAAGAAAAATTTATAAAATTTAATTTTGTAATAAAATTAATAAAAATATTTATAATTATTTTGTATAGGATGCAAACAATACAGAATGCATATAATATTTAATTAATGTGTACTATTATTTTTTTCTATTTTGAAAATTTTCAAATCTTTTAATACTTGTATATAACTGTAATTCTTAACTCGAAAATTTACTTCTAATTAAGAAATTGAATTAAAATTTCGATACATAAGATAATTACATGATTAGTTTTAATAAAATTTAATTATCATTTTATAAACAATAATATTTTTGGGAGTATTTACCATATATCATTCATTTAAAAATACACGAAAAAAGTATATTCTAAAGAGCATTTTTATAAAAAAAACGATTTTTTTGGATTTTTTATCATATCATCATTCATTTCAAAATACATGGAAAATTATTTTCTAAAGAATATTTTTATAAAATGATTTTTTATTCTTTTTTAACTTTTTGTGAAAAATATATTCTTTGACTAAATACTTTTTTTTAAATTAATTATTTTTAAGTATTTAAATACAGTTTAATTATAACGGTTAAAAAATAGTTACAGGAAAAAAATAATTAACCAAATTTTTATGTGCGTCTTGCAAACACAAACTCACGATTCAAAAGAAGTAATTAAAATTTGAGACACGATATTTTAATTCTTGAATTCTACTAAAAATAAATTGTTTTGCCAATTTTTAAGTACCATTATCTACGATAGAAAAAAATTTACAAAAAAAAAAGTGTGACAAAATCTTCACAACTATTGAGAATTAAAAAAATAAAATAAATAATTAAAAACACGAACTTAGAACGCGACCGCCGGTGTAATTGTTTCTCACCAAAACTAAACGAAGAAAAAGTATTAATTAAAAATAATTGCCTTGTTAGTAAAACTCCATTTTTTCACAATCACTCATTATAAAAAAAAAAAAAAATGTATAAGAATAAGAAACGAAAGATGAAATAAAAAAAAAAAAATTAATCTCCAACATATAAATCATTTTTTTTTTTCATCATGATAATCTTTTCCTTGGTAGGTTTTAAGACGAAGTTTTAACAATTAATATATTTCTAAAAAATAAAATGCATTCATTTTCATAGAGTTAAAACCCAATTTTAGCTCAATTTAATGGCTCTTTTTATGACAGTATTAATAGGAAAGGCTTTGTTTTATGGTAGATGATAAAGAAACATCAGGTATATTAAATTAATTTTTTTCTTATGAACATGCAGCACCATATTGAGAACACAATGAACAAAGCTTTGTTCTTAAACTAATCCACGATAACTTTTGTTTGTTATTATGCTAACACCACGCTTTTAATACTACCATTTGTTGAAATAAAAATTATCTAGCTGATTTTTTTTTTTACCTTTATCCAATATATTAAAGAGAGATTTTTTCTTTTATTTGAAGAGTAACGAATATCTGTATGAGAGAATTTTGTTAAAAAGGTTTTGGAATTTATATTTAATTCTTGCCTTTGCCTTTACTTTTATCATGCAAAGTGTTTTTAAATTTATTTCACAGAAATATGCAATATTTTGATACAAAAAAAAAGAAGTATATACCGGAAAGATTAAGGAATTTAATGTAATCCTTTATTCCTTTATTTACGTGAGTTTTTTTCTTTCATATTCAAATAAAATTTTTAAAAAATAATATCAGTAAACTTTCGACACTGTATGTGTTAATATTTTAATTAGAGTTCATTATTTTAATAATAGTTGTTTGTACTAATTTTTCATGTTTTTATGAGCAACTATTAATAGAAAATAAGATTTGAATAGAATAAAAATTTTCTTAAGATTCAATTTATAATAAAATAATTATTTTACTAGTTTTAATAAATTTTAATTAATTATCAATTTAAAAATTATCGTTTTGGATTATTTATCCTATATCATTTATTTCAAGTACATGAAAAAGTATATTCTAAAGAGCATTTTTATAAAAAAATTATTTTTTGGATTATTTATCGTATAACATTCATTTCAAAGTACATGAAAAGTATATTCTAAATAAAATTCTTATAAAATGATATTTCATTCTTTTTAACTTTGTTAAAAACATATTGGTATGCTGAAACTTTTTTTTTTAAAACATTTTTGAATATTTAAACGCATTTTAATTATAACAGTTAAAAAATAGGTTCTGGAAAAATAATTAAATAAAATTTTTTGTGTTTTACAAACAAAAACTCACAATTCAGAAGAAGTAATTAAAATGGGAGACACGATCTTTTAATTCGTGAATTCATACCGAAATAAATTGTTTTCCTAATTTTTAAGTACCATTATCTGCAGTAAAAAAAATATACAAAATAAAAGTGTGAAAAATTCTTCACAACTATCGAGAATTTAAAAAAAAAAAAAATATAATTAACAACACAAACTTAAAACCCGACCGCTAATGTAACTGTTTCTCAACAAAATTAAACGAAGAAAAAGTATTAATTAAAAATATTTTGCCTTGTTAGTAAAACTCCATTTTTTTTCGCTATCACTCATTATAAAAAAATGTATAAGAATAGGAAATGAAAGATGAAATAAAAAAAAATTAATCTCAACATATAAATCATTCTTTTTTTTCATCATGATAATCTTTTCCTTGGTAGGTTTTAAGACGAAGTTTTAACAATTAATATATTTATAAAAATAAAATGCTTTCATTTTCATAGAGTTAAAAACCCAATTTTAGCTCATGAATGGCTCTTTTTATGACAGTATTAATAGGAAAGGCTTTGTTTTATGGTAGATGATAAAAAGAAACATCAGGTATATTAAATTAATTTTCTTATGAATATGCAGCACCCTATTGAGAACACAATGAACAAATCTTTGTTCTTAAAGCTAATCCACGGTAACTTTTGTTTGTTATTATGCTAATATCATGCTTTTAATACTGCCATTTGTTGAAATAAAAATTATCTCGCTCATTCTTTTTACCTTATTCAATATAATAAAGGGAGATGTTTCTTTATTTGAACAGCAACGAATATTTATATGAGAAAATTTTGTTAAAATTACTTTGGAATTTATATTTAATTCTTTGCTTTTGTATTCATTTTTTATCATGCAAAGTGTTTTTAAATTTATTTCAGAGAAATATGCGTGATTTTGTTACAAAAAAAAAGAAGTGCATACCTGGAAGATTTAATAATATAATTCCTTATTGCTTTATTTTCGTGTATTTCTTTCATTTTTTAATAAACTTAAAAAATTTTTTTGCAAACTTTCGAAAATATATGCATTGTCATTTTAATTAAAGTTCATTATTTTAATAAATCTTTTTTAATATTTTTGATTTTTTTTTATAGGAGGACGTATTAATATGGAAAAAAATCAAAATTGAAAAACTGTCTTAAGGTTTAATTTTATAATAAAAATTAATGAAAAATATATACGATTATTTTGCATAGGAAGCAAACAGTAAAGAATATATATGATATTTATTTAATATTTAAAATAAGTTACATGCACAACAGACATAGATTTTTCCGTTAATAAAATTTTCAAGTATTTATTCAGTGTTATGAAAAAAAGAAATGCTTTATTTGCTGGAAATCATTTCGATTTATGTACATAATCGTAATTTTATGAGAGTATGTATAGGTCCCAAATGATTAATACTCTTTTTACTTATATTCTAATCTGAAAAAATTTCATTTTCAAATAATTTTTTAAAAAAAATAATATTAATAAACTTTTGAAAATAAATGCATTATCATTTTAATTAAACTTCATTATTTTAATAATAATTCTTTTTGCACTAATTTTTCATAGTTTTTGTATGAGCAAGTATTAATAGAATAACAAACAGACTTGGAGATAAAAGAATTTATAAAATGGTTAACGCTCTTCTTTACCAGTATTGTACTCTAAAAATATTTGAATAAAATATAACGTATAAGGAATAAATAATAAGGTTAACGTAACGTAGTTAACGTAGTTTGAATAAAATATAACGTTTAACGTAACGTATAACGTTGATTTTGTGACTACCTTACCCATAATTAAATTAAATGAATTGGTAAAAAAAAAAGTTAAACAAAAAATAGTTCCCACATCCCCAAAGAAAAGAAGAAAACGATCTCAACCAATTTATTTTAAATAAACATTTTAATAAAAGAAAGAGGTATATGCCTAAAAGATTAAAGAATTTAATATAATCCTTTATTTTCGATAATTTATTTCATATTCAAATAAATTTTTAAAAAAAAATACTATTTTTAAACTTTTGAACATATATGCATTAAATGATAATGCATATATGTTCATTTAATTTATTTCGTTAAATTATCTATATTTGTTTTTAATTAAATACATAATTACGAATTGTAATACTTTTATGCTTAAGTTTTTATTAAATAAATTATGCCTATTATTTCCCAAATTCTATTGTAATTTCTATTTGCGTAAGAAAATTCTATTCATTAAATAATTGTAAAATTAAAATTCTCTAAGAAATCGTTTGCTTTAATTTTTTTTTTATTTCATTTTATATTTATACTACAGAATTTAAGTTATCTTTTGCACTGGAATTTTTTTAAATTCATTTTATATTTACGCTGAAGAATTCTATCTGCTTAAATATTTTCGACAGTTAACAACTTGTAGAAATAATAAACAAGAACAGCAATATTTACTAAATTTAAAAAATAAAAAATGTAGGAATACCTTTTATTAAGTATCTCATGGAGATACGCACATGATTATTATCACAACTAAACACCGCTGCCACCGAATAATCAAATAAAATAGAATAAAACTACAACCATCTATATAATATATAATTAACATCATAATTTATTACATTAAATTATCTATATCTGCTTTTTTAATTAAATACATGATTAAGAATTTTAATACTCTATGCTTAAATTTTTATTAAAAAATTTATCTATTATTTCACAAATTCTATTTTAATTTTTAATTGCACGAGAAAATTCTATTCATTAAATAATTCCAAGTTGAAATTCTCTAGAAAAGAAGAAAGAAGAAATCGTTTTTTTTTAGATTTCTTTTTTAAATTTCATTTTATACTTAAGCTGAAGAATTCTACTTTCTTATATATATTCAACTATTATCTATTTGTAGAAATAATAAACAAAAAATGTAACATTTAAACAAAAATGTAACATTTATTTAATTCGAAAAATAAAATAAAAAAAAACGTATTAATACCTAAGGTAAATTTTTATTAAATAAATTGTGTCTGTTATTTCATTGGAGTAATTTCATTTTGCAGAAAATTCTATTCATTAAATAATTGTAAATTAAAATTCTTATCGCAACAAAACACCGCTTCCATTCTATCTGCTGTAATTTATTAAGAACAAAATAAAATAAAAACTACAACCATCTCAACATCTTTCATGAAGATATAATTAACATCATAATTTATTACATTATATCTCTTTTTATATTAAATACGTAATTACGAATTTTAATACGTTATGCTTAAATTTATTATTAAATAAATTATGTCTGTTATTTCACAAATTCTATCGTTTCTTTAGATTTCTTTTTAATTTCTATTTTACAAAGAAAATTTATTCATTAAACAATTGTAAAATTAAAATTCTCTAAGAAATCGAAATCTATTATTTTTAAATTTCATGAAGATATAATTTTATTTATTTTATATCTATATCTGTTTTTTAATTAAAAAGAATTAAAATTTTAATCTGCTTAAATTTTATTAAATATTTTCAACTCTTTTTAATTTTTTTGCATGAGAAAATTCTATTCAATAAACAAAATTCTCTAAGAAATCAATATTTTTATTAAATGAAAATCTGCTTAAATATTTTCAACTATTATTCATTTGCGGAGAATAAACAAAAAGTAATATTTATTAAAAATGAAAAATAAAACATCTCATCTCATGGAGATCCGCAGATTATTATCGTAACGAAACACCGCTGCCACCGAGTAACCAAATAAAATAAAAATAAAACTACAACCATCTCAACATCTTTCATGAAGATATAATTAACATCATAATTTCGGAAAACATAGAATCATGCAAAAAAATGAAAGCATTTGCTGTTGCGTTTGAGCTATCAAATGAAAATCTGATCTGCAATCTTCAGCGAAGGCTTCACTCCAAAAAGAAAGAATCTTTAATTACAGTAATCGATTATTATTCAATGTAACTGGAGACATTAATTGGTTGCGTGGGAACATAATCGATTCTTTTTGTTGGAACGGAAGATTTTTGATTTCTACAAAAAATGCGAAGATGGCTCTTTTCATCATTGACAGGTGGCTGTTAGGTTCAGTCGACTTTGCTGAGATCGCGCCTTAATAATATCTGAGAGGAAATTAAAGTAATTTAAAACAAACAAAAAATGTTTTGCTTGGTGAAAGGTTATTTTTAGTGTCCAATTTTAATTTATGATGGATTGCTGCGTAAGTGTTTAAGAATCTTGAAACGTGGATTAAGAATTTTAAACAAGAGTGCTTTTTAGACTTGCTAAAAGCAAAATGCCACATAGATATTTCATGGTGATTTACAGCAAAGGGGGTCAAAAAACATTGGCAATTTGTTTAGAAAGATTCAAAGGAAGTGTAACGTCTCTGCTTATACTAGACATAAAGGGCTTCAAGAAGAGGCATACTTTCAGGTTTATGGGAACATTTTACTATATATATATTATATATACATATATGATGAATTGTTTTGGTGGTGGTTACAAAACTCTATTTACAAAAATGAAAATTAAGTATATAATTCAGTCCCTTCAGAGAAAAAAGAAAAAATAGTATTTTTGGTTGACTCATCGCCAAAATTTTCTTCACCAAAAATCTCCTTTTACTAGACATTTCATCAGAAAGGAGGTCAGCTTTCCCCTCACTTCTCATTGGGGTAGACATTTTTCAGCTCGTGAGCTATCACCAACCACGATGGTACAACTCAAGTTCAAGTAAACTCATATTCAATCTATAGTCCCTTCAACCTGTCAAGGTCGCACATATATTCGCTAATTTCCTCATTATTCTTGATACTGAATATCTGCTATCAGATTTGTGAGACAGGTTGTTCTCATTAGTACAAAACTCTAGTTGCATTAATATAACTACCCATGGTAAAGATCGTCAGCTGTCAAATTTCAGTGATGGGTTTATTATAAATTTGTCTAATAGCATACATTCCACTCTCTCATGGGAATGAAATGCCAAAACTCTTCTCGTGAGAGAAATATGATATAATCTTACTTGATAACCTTGGAGAATATAGATTGTTTTTAATCAGAATGTAATTTATATGATTGTACACAATAAATCTATATAACATACATAATAAATCTGCATAAAAATATTCTTAAAATTATTACAACTCTTCACGTTATTTATTAGCATATAAAAAATAACCATTCCTTTTACATAAAAATGCTTTCAATTCAGAATTTTGCCTTTGTCCCCCAAAAACTCGAGACTCAGATTAAGTCCGGGTATATAAAGAAATTAAACAAAAACAAAAAGGCAGAGAAAATAAAATTGGAGAAATAGAGAGATGACAGGCCGACTGTCACCGCGTAACAAGGTTCCAGCGTGTCGTTCGCCAGAATTTCCGATAGAGGGCACCAGCGTCGTTTGATCGGGTTAAGTGACGTCAACGACTGTCAAGAGATCAGCTGGGATGAAATGACGGAAAGTGAAAACTGCGCCACTAAAAAATTTTTTTCACCTTCCATAAAACTCAAAATGGTTTTGTGTTTTATTTTATCGCCACATTTTACGCTGACGTGCACTACTTCGATATCATAGAGTCGACTGGAATTTCAAAAACTGAATTTTTGGGGAGTTTATTTTAGGGCGACTTTTATTTTTATATATTTGTGGGTTATGTAAGATTGGAGATTAGTTCATTATGGAAAGTTGGTTGTTTTTCTGTTTTAAATGCTGTTAATTAGAATTTTATTGTTTGTTAGTAAATTTTATCCAATAGCCATTTAAAAAATTTTGAAATTTCATAAACCATTCAATAAAGTATACATGAAATTGACATAAAGTGTGTATACTGTAATATAGATTTCTATTAAATAAATTCAATGTTATTATCAGACTGTTTGATACATGTAGCATACATATGTAGTTTTATATATCAATTTGTTGCTATTTGGGCCTGAATGGCCGAGTGTCTAGCGCTCGGTACCACAGGTTTAGAGTTCGAGTCCCGGCAGTGTCATGGATGTTTGTAGTGATTCAGAATCCACTTTAAACAGTAGGTCCCGATCTAATATGATCGTAGAGAGTTGCGTGGGTTTAATCATTTTTTAGCCTTCGTGGTTCCTCGCTAAAGTGAAGCTGCATATTACCTTTAGGCATGGACATCCCATGCTATGGGGTCTTTTGGACCTGGTGTTGGCTTTTCTGCACCAGGGGAAACAACAACAACAACATACATCAATTTACAGATACAAATTTTATTTATATTCCTTATTTAAAAGATTTTTTTTTTATTCTAACTCTAAAATTTCTACTTTTATTTAAAAATTTTTAATCTGATAGAAATTCAACAAAAATATTACTTTTGAGAAGAAGAAGACATTTTTAAGGATAACTCTGTAAACTTTAATTGTTTGAACCTATCCAGTTGAAAAAATAATGGCATACGTGATAATTAGTTTCCAAATAACATTACTAACATAACATTGTTAACATTAAATCAAATTACATTGCAATCATATAACATTGTTAATATTTAGCCAAATTGCATTGTAACCAAATAACATTATTAACACAACATTTTAACAGTAAACCAAATTAAATTGTAACAAAATGATATTATTAAATCGCATTGTTAACATTAAACCAAATTTGTAACCAAATAATGTTACTAACATAACATTGTTAACATTAAATCAAATGACATTGTAATCAAATAACATTGTTAACATTAAATCAAATGACATTGTAATCAAATAACATTGTAATCAAATAACATTGTTAACATTAAATAATCAAATGACATTGCAATCAAATAACATTGTTAACATTAAATAAAAATGACATTGTAATCAAATAACATTGTTAACATTAAATAAAATGACATTGCAATCAAATAACATTGTTAACATTAAATCAAATTGCATGTAACCAAATAAAATTATTAATATAGCATTAAACATTATATATAACATTGTTCACATTAAATCAAATTACATCGTAATGAAATAACATTATTAACAAATTATATTGTAACCGAATAGCATTATTAACATAGCATTGTAAACATTAAACCAAATTACATTATTAACATAACATTGTTAACATTAAGCCAAATTACATTGTAACCAAATAACAATATTAACATTAAATCAAATTGCATTGTAACCAAACAACATTGTTAACATATCATTGTTAACATAAAAATCAAATTACATTGTAATTAAATAACATTATTACCATAGCTTTGTTAGTATCAAACCAAATTACATTGTAACAGAATAATATTATTAACATAACATTCTTAGTTTTAAACCAAATTAACATTGTAATCAAATATCATTATTAATAAAACATCGTTAACATTATTCCCAAACTTTGCAATTCAAAATTTTGAAAATAAAAATCTGGACATGAAAATATTTAAAGAATACCATGAAGCCTTACACCGGAAAATATTTTTTCAAGGCAAGTCTAAAATCTATTTGAATATTTTATTACAGTTATGCATCTGGATATTTCTCATTCTGCCTCGAAAATATATATATATTTTTTTTATTCTTTCTGATGTTTATATTCCGAGATATTTGATTCTATTTTTAGAATCAAAATATGTTTCATGAAAAACTGATCTTACCAATGTTATTTTCGAATAAATACAATAACACCGGAATCATTTTTTTTTTTCAATTTCCTCAAGTTTAAGAATAGGAATACGTAAAAACTTCTGCATATTTATTGTAGTGTGCAAAGCAATATGCGTGGGTACATTTGAAACATTCAAAGAATAAGAAAAAACATCGTTTTATCAAAAGGAGCGAAAAACAATTCTATGAATTCTGCCAAGCATAATAGAAATTTTCTGAAATTCACGCAAGTGTTAAATAACAGACAAATACTAAAAACTTCTTTGTGAATATTTTATTGGGGCTTTAAAATTTAAAAAAGATACAAATTTATTTTGCTACATTATTAAGAGAAAAAATGGGGTTGTTCTTACAGTTATTGTTTTCCTCGTAAATTTAAAATGCATAGAAATTGAATGTACAGGGTGATTAAAATTAAAGTCCCACTTTCAAAATGCTGTATAAAAAAGAACCACTCGTCACAATGAGTTCAAACTGAAGATACTTGAAGAAGGGGGAAACGGTAAGGCATCAAAAAAAGTTCCATAGTGTATTAATAGATGGCACTATAAGCGACATAATAACAGTGAATTCGGCTGCACATGAAATTTTGAATCGAAATTAAAACGTATTTGGCATGAGTTGCAAATTAAACCAACTGTAGTGCTCAATGTGCTTGATTGTTTCAGTTTTTTGACGGAAAAAATTGCTTCCAAGACATTCAACAATTGTGACATCAAGTATCTTCAGTTCAAATTTGAACTCATTGTGAGGTTTTTTTTTTTTTTTTTTTTTTTTTTTTTTTTTTTTTTTTTTTTTTACAGTCTTTTGAAAGTGGTACTTTAATTATAATCACCCTGTATATGATTTGAATTTAAAATTACGATAAAATTTTTATAACGAAATGGTAAGATAAAAGATGTTTCGCAGCTAAAAAAATCACTTTTAACATTCAGCTTTGCTCCTTTGATTGATTCGTAATTTATAATAGTTGGTTAGCTAAGAAATATATAAAATATTCTAAATGTTTTGTGTGGTTTGTAGAATAATTATTCATTTTAAAGAAATATTTATTGATTTAATTAAAAAAATTTTTACAAAATTTATTCTGAAACAATAACAAGGTTTGTGAGTTTAAAATTGAAAACAAAAAGCCATTAAATAAAATTCAATTAGAATTTTTTAACAATTTATAATATTTTTGGTAACTTTGGGAGTGCATCGTATATTCCTATTAATTATTTCAAACTATTCGTAAAAATATTTTTTTTCCATTAAGATATTGTAATAATACATATATATTGTTTAGAGATTTAAAAAATTTTCAATTATTATCTGTACACTTATAAATTATTTTCAAAAAAATATTTTATATATAAATTTAGCAACGTATAACAAGTAAAAATTAATTATTATTGGTTATGAAAAAAATTATTATTGGTTATTAATTATTATTAATAATTAATAGATTATTATTATTATTTATTAGTTATTATTATCAATTATTTGTTTATTATTATTTATTGGACATTATTATTTATTATTCATTATTAGTTATTAATTATTAAAAATAAAAGTTAATTAATTAAACGTTATTTAATTCATTTCTAGAGAAAAAAAACTTCATACTATATATAAAATTTTAGTTTCCGTAGTTGTAATAATGTTTTGTAAATATTCTTACACAAAATATTTTAAATTCATTCGTAGTTAATTGTAGGTCTTTATTATTCAATTTATGTATACTAACAAAAAAAGACAATTTTTAATAAAAACAAACCATTTATAATTGATAAATAATTCTTAAAAAATTGTTGTATTGCTGTAAATTGTTGTTGTAATTATATTATTGTAAAAAAATATTGTTAAAAAATTGCTTCCTTCAACTGAAATAGACACATTTCAAACTGAATATATACGAAAGGAAATAAGACTAATTTAAAACATACCTTTTTAGCAAAGTACATTTTTCCATGAAGCATAATGTATTCCAAACCATGACGGAATTTGCCTATATTTTAATCACGTAATCCCATTTTAATTTTCCAGTTGGACGATATTTGTTGGTTGCCAAAAATGTGGATGGATAATTTGAATTTTTAAAATTGTTTTTCGTAATTGTATACGAAACCTGTGACTGTCGATCTTTTGATAAAAGTTTATAATTTTTAAATGACGAGTTGCTAAACATAAAAATTGACTCCATTAAAAATAAATATAGTATTGAAATATCAATGCATATATTTTGAATGTCATGTTGATTTCGAAACATGCTATTAGATAGAAATATGTCTAAACATGCATGCTAAATTGCATAACACTAATAAACATGCATGTGTGCATAGAGCTAATTAACATGCATAAGTGCATAGAACTAATTAACATACATGAATAAATGCATAAAACAGTATAAACAATAGTTGACATCTACAGGGTGGACACTGAAATCCTAGAAAAGTAACAACTAATAATATACAGACTTTATAGATTTCAATGTCATGATAAAGATATAGATGATTGATAGCATTCGAAATATATACATAGCATTCGAAATATGTATGCATAGCATTTCGAATATATACAGAGATATTTCAATGTCACTTATAAAACTATAGTGACATTGAAATATCTATAGTATGTATATATATTTCGAATGCTATGTCGATTCTGACATTTACTATAAGAGAGAAAAGTGTATAAAATATGCATGCATAAGTACATAAACTAATAAACATGCATGCATAAGTGCATGAAACAGCATAAACAACAGTCGGCATCTGCAAGGTGGAAATTGAAAGATTGAAATGTTTGAAGAGTACCAACTAATAATTATAGACTTTTATAGATAAGTGCATGAAAGACTATACGTGGCATTGAAATATCAATGCATATATTTCGAATGCCATGTTGACATCGAAACGTACTATTAGAGAGAAAAGTGTATAAAACGTACATGCATAAATGCATAACAGAACATAAGCAATAGTTGGCATCAACAAGGTGGGCACTGAACGACTGAAATGTTGCAAAAAGTAACAACTTGTTGTCTAACTGAACAAGTCATATTACTCCCAGGCTGAAAAAAAACTCAATATTTTAAACAGGGTGCTTAGGTTTCTAATTATATTATAGCTAGAAGATAATCTGACATTATTGCTGATATTGTATCATTGCTGTTTTTTTCTAGAATCGATTATGGAAAGGAATAGCAAAATTCAATCAGTTACATTCATAGCTGTACATCTTGTAATGCTTAGGATTATGATTCATCTTATGATTGATTTATCTTATGATTCATATGTTTATCATGATTAGGATTCATGAGTTTCTCATGATTCTTATTATTATGATTCATGTGTTTCTCATGTTTCTTATTATTATGATTCATATGATTACCATTGATTCTTATTATTAAGATTCATCTTATGATACTTTTGATTCTTTTGATTATGTCATCTTATGAGTAAGAATCCATTGATTATAATTCCTCTTATGATTGTTATGATAATTCATATGATTCTTATGGTTATGATTCATCTTATGATACTTATGATTCCTTTGATAATGATTCATCTTATTGTTATAATTCTTAATGATTATAATTCATGATTCCTATGATTACGATTCCTTTTATGATTCTTTTGATTATAATGCATCTTATGATTCTTATAATAATGATTCATCTTATGATACTTATGATTCATCTTATTGTTGTTATGATTCATATGATTCTTAATGATTATAATTCATGATTCCTATTATTACGAATCCTCTTATGATTCTTTTGATTATGATTCATCTTATGATACTTCTTATTCTCTTTTGTCATTCTAATATCCTAGAAATGCTCTATAACTTCGAGAGAAGATTGGAAATTAATAAGATATGGTTCTTTCAAATCCTTCAGTCTCTCTTTAACCAACCAATATGAAGCTCATTGTGTGTTTAAAATTATATACTATTTAATAACACAATTCGCAGGAAAATTCAAACTTTTGCTTACTGTCTATGTTAATCACATTACTATTGACACTGAAGACGCTTCATAATAAAGCGCATGATCAATTATCCACAACAATGCATGAGAATTTAAAAATTTTGGGGGTTGGCAGTGAAAGTTCCTCCCAAAAAGCTCCGTATAAATTTCAATTACCGCATTAATTCAGACACCTACCACCAGGGAGAGAAGTACAAGCTGATCCCTGGGAACTATCGAATGCGAGGCAACTTGACTGATTAGGGAATCGGCTCTGGTGCTCTAGAGACAATCTTATTTAATGGAAGCGGTGGGCCTCATTAGAGGCTAATTTATTACACTCGGGGACTCGGCTCTTCGGAAAGAAAGGAGTTGAGCTCTAAAACTGTCCTTTTCTAAATGCCTCCTCTTTCGGGACATATTCAGCACTTGCTGCCAAGATGTATGGCAGGCACATCATCATGAATCAGCAAGATCTGTTTCGTTTTTAATTCATGGAATAATTCTGGTTTGTGCAATTGTTGGGAAGTTTGAGGTGTATAGAAATGTATTGTTTGAGTATGGTTTTTTTTTAAATACCAAGTCAGTGCAGGTTTAAGTTTTAATTAAATTATTTCTGCTTTTGATTACTTTCTGTTAACATTCTTTGGATTTAAATAATATGTATTACATTTAGGAATTGAGAAAGTAGCTTGAAAATGATTTATTTTTGACGATGTTTTGTTTAATATTTAGTATTTCGATTGGTTCCAAACCAATCTAACTAATGTCTATTGTGAATTGTTGTCTAGTGCTAATTTGTGTAGTTAGCGTCAGGGGAGTTCAAATGCTGCCAGAGTCAGTTGCATTAACTAATTTCAGAAACGAAAAAATTTATTTTTACAGCATGTAGAAGAGTCTCACATCAACAGTCAAGCTACATTATGAGTGTTTTCCCTCCTTCTACATGCAAAGATGAGTAATTACCTCAGAAAGTTACTCACGAAATGCAATTTTCTTCCTCTATCTCTAGTAAGTGGACAAGCATAGGTAATACATAAGTGATAGTGGTATACATAGTGATATAGGTGATGTACCTACGTGGGACATGAAGCTTACCGATGTATAACAAAAGAAATGCTGGCTAATGTTATACAAAATAAAGGTTTGACTCCATTTGTAGTGTACGTTAGAAAGCTAACTGACTCATTGAAGATTGTGACAGCGTCTTGAATCGGTAATGGGACTACCTGGTTGGAATTATCGAAATTTCCAATACAACACACCAAAGAGATGCAATCTTTTTATAAATCTTATTTGTTATTACCGTTCAATGACGATTCAATAAGTCACAAACAATCAACATTTTTTTCACAAATATCTGATATATAAACATTAATATTCAATTAAATATTCCTCTTACTCCTCTAATCATTCCAAAAGTCTACCAAACCAGTACTATTTAAAACTAGCTAATGAATAGACTTTAATATATTTCAGAATATTTTTAAAAAATTATAAATACAATTGACACACAAATATTATTAATTATTAATTATAATGATAAAATAAAGAAACATTTAGCTTCGGGTGTTTTCTTTCTTGGAAAAATTAACCTCAACTTTGGTAGGAATTTCTTATTTAACTGACGATAAAATTAGTTGCATTTTTGACAATTCCACATTTTTATTATAGTTTTTGGGAAAAGATTTTATCCATAATATTATTTATTGGATAAACACTTTATGCAATATAATTAAATGGAATTTCCTTTAATTCCTGAAATTTTAATAGACCCTGAATATCAAATAATGCTTAAATGTATGAATATATATGTATATAAAGAACACAACATAAAAACTAAGTGGAACTAGAGGAGTAAAATTATTAGAACTATTAGCTTTTCTCATGCAAAGTGGTCATGTAGAAACATGACCATTTTGCATGAGAAAGTTATTACAGGAATTCGCTTCACGAAAATTGTATGACAAAACCACCATAGTATAAGAACCATAAAATTGTGTATCAAAATCATTAGTTCTACTTTGGTTTTCCTGCCCATGTGTTATGTTCTTTATTTGTAAAAAGAATGATTATTGTAGTAGCTGCTGGTGATCTAACAAAGATTTAGTTGTGTATAATTCTTGTTTTTTTTTGTCGATTTTCAACGTTCACTTGTGTCTAATTATATACTACGAATATTTGGTTTATGTGTTCATGCGTTGTATTCTTTATATATGATGAAAAATCAATAACATAATTAATGTGATTAAAAAACTTACAGAAAGCTTTCCTTACAGTAATATTTGAAAATTATTAAATTAATAATTCAACAAATTTTTAAATTTTTAAGTAATTCGAAAAGTAAATGAACACTTTTTTTCAAGAGTATATTAAGAAATTAAACCTTTTTTTTTTCCTTTATTCCCAAAATAAATCTTTTAAGAAAACTTCTATGTGACTCTGATAAAATATTCATAACACATCATCGTTATTGATTAAACCATGAAAAACTACCATTTTTGTTAAATAGAAAAGAAATTGGCTTTTAGATATAAATGATTAGCAGTAAATAGAATAAATTATTTGTCTTAATGAGAGCATCTTTGATTCAATTTTGTCATCAATATAAATTTCTGGGACATCTCAGCTCGGTAGATCTTACCCTGCCACTCATAAATCAAAGGTCATAGAACTCAAGACCCGAATCATTGAAGTAATTACGACAGTTAACGAATCATCTTCAACGTAGATCACTTAAATTTGCTCCCATACACATTGAGCACCATTAATCATAATTTAAATCTTTCGAATTCAGCATCTAATTGCCTTGGAAATTGATCCTAATTTGTGACAAGAGATTATTTGACTTGGATTACAAACTTGTCAACGGTATGAATTTGTACGTGAAATATATCATACATAATGATTAAGTGAATACAATAAATATGCCTTAAGTCTGTAAATCAACCTTTCGAATACGACTGAAATTATTTGAAATATATTCTAAAAAATTAATTGGTCAACGTAATTCATCAGATTCAAAATCTTTAGATAAGCATGCAATAAAGTGTTGGAGTTCTCCTCATACTATCTGGTCAGAGTTTAGTTGGGAATTTTCTGGTGCAAAAGTAAAGAACTGGCTTTGCCTGGTGGGAAATATATTGCATTTTTTGACATAGAGAAGTTGTGTTTGAAACACGGAAAGTGAATTGTAACCAATTACCTTAACCAATCTATGTTGATTATCTAGTTTTTAAGGTTTGGTTTGGTTAGTCGCTCTAATGTCATTTTGTGCACATTTTGAGCTAATTAAACGACCTACTATTTAAAGTGGATTCTAAACCCCTTTAACAACCTGAACCTTTTTGAACCTTTAACAAACATCCATGCCTGCCAGGATTCGAACTTGAAGCCTGTGGTACCAAAAGGTCAAAGAGCTAATTGGCCATTGGTATCACAATCAATTGGCCATCAGGCCAGTTTTCAAGGAGAAAGTATCTAAAAGGCGTCGCAACTTATGGTGACAAAATGTGGCTGCACTTTAGCAATCCCTCCATCACACACCTGGATAAAGCTGTATCACCTGTAATTAGAGGAGATATAGCTACTGTTAACTGCTACTACACAGAGGAGATACAGCTACTGTTAACTGCTATACAGCTACAGCTACTGTTGTGCTAAACTGTTTAAAGTGGATTCTAAACCACTTTAACTACCTGAACCTTTTAACCTTTAACAAAGATCCATGCCCCTGCCAGGATTCGAACTTGAAGCCTGTGGTACCAAAGGTCAAAGAGCTAATTGGCCATTGGTATCACAATCAATTGCCCATCAGGCAACGTAGTTTTCAAGGAGAAAGATTTTTCAAACTAACAAATTTTCATATCTAAAAGGCGTCGCAACTTATGATGACAAAATGTGGCTGCACTTTAGTAATCCCTCCATCACGCACCCTGGATAAAGCTGTATCTCCTGTAAATAGAGATTTCTAATAATGAATAATTATGTCCGCATTCCAAAAAAGAAATATACAACCGCTGCTCTATATGTTCTCCCAAGTTTGTCACAAGTATAAGTTTGTCCTAAAGCTTTATTTTCCTGATTTAACTGAATCGACAGAATCGTAGCACATGAACTTTGACAATGTTGATGACAAACGCTGAAAGGATACAGACCTTTTACGAATTTCCCAGAGGTTCCATTTAAGAAATTGGAAAGGGAATGTAAAAATATTGCAAATGCAACAAAAGAAGTCGTTTTAAAATAAATTGATATTTATAGTTACTTTAAAATAAAGTGAAGTTTCATTTCCTTCACGAAATTAAGCTTTGAATTTTTGTTGAAATTTGTCTTTGCCTCACCTATTTTTGTCCAACATATATAATTAACTAAAATAAAAAAAGTCAATTTTTACAACTGAAAATAAAAGGAGGTTTTATTTGTCTTTTAAATTTGTTCAGTATTTTGTAGATTAGGATTATTTATTACTAGACTCAGGTCTATATAGTTTGAGTATACAATAAGTTATAAAATATAAATTTCTCATATGTCTAATGATTTTATGATAGATGAAATGTATTTTTAAAATAAATGCATAATTTCCAACGTCAAAGTTGTACATTGTTAAGTTTCTCCCTAAACCTGAATTTGGGGAATACAAAAATAAATTTAGGTTAAAACTAATTTAGTTTAAAAATTGTGTTAATTTTGAACGAGGCAAAATAAGAAACGTATATGAGAGAGGAAAAAATCAAACCGCTAGCATGCATTGCAGTCACTGCCTCAAGAAACGAGGAAGCTCGATGTATATCGTGAAAGCATATAGCCAGTCACAAAAGTTAATATAAACATAATTTTAAAAAACGCCATTTAATAAATTATAAATATTTTTTTAAAAGATAATTATCATCATCTTTACATTTTAAACTGCAATTTATAAAAATACAAATTACCAAATTTCCTAAGTCTCCAATTAAGATCAAATCAAATTGATTTTCCAAAATCTGGAAATAAAAAATAAATAAATAATAAAATAGATAATAAATAAAAATAAATAAAATAAACTAGAAAATTGACGGCACAAAAAAATTCATACATGAAGTGATATTGTAGTATGTCGACAGGAACGAAAAACATTGCACGTTATTATTGAAAAGGTAAACTTGAGTATGCATTAAACAATCTGTATTATTAGTATCGCAGTTAAAATGGCAGCAAGACAAAAAAAAAAATTGTTTAAAAAGTTGTTAAATTGTTGAAAAATTGTTAAAAGTTGACAAATTGTTAAAATTCTGTTTAAAAAGGCCTTCTGTTTACTGACAGATTTCCTTTTACTGGGTAAGGTTATGAAGTAAGGGTAAATATACGGGCCCTACACCCAACGTTCTACAGCCAGTTAGACCGGAACCAACGGTTTAAAGTGGACTCGAACCACTACGAACATCCATAGCCCCGCGAGACTCGAACCAGAAACCTGTAACGCCAAAACCAGAGTGATAATCACTCGGTCATCAAACCCCAGTTTTGAAATTCGGAATCTGATAATTAAGAAAAAGATAAATAAAAAAAAAATCATGTTGAAATTGGAAAAAAACTGTCGGAAAATGTCAGTTTACTGTACAAACTATTATAAGAAATTACGAAAAACTGTACATACTTTTAACAAACCTCGTAATGAACTGCCAAAGGTTTAAAATGATCTTGATTTTAGAGCAGTGATGCGAAAAATGAGGTTAAATCTGAAATTATCCACACCATAATTAACGGAATATGTTAGCGGCGACAACCATTACGAGTGTTAAAGAGGAAACGATTCGAAGAATACTTCGATCTAAAGGATTTCATTGCAGAGTTCCGCGAAGGATTCAGAGCAAATCGAAGAAAAAAAAAGACTGCTAATTAACATACTCATGAGTGTTTTATTTTTTGAAAGCAGTTTTTTTTTTTTTTATCTGAGAAAATGGTTTCTTAAGTGATGGACGGGGAAAAAATTTTGCGGTTCAGAAACGACGAAACGAGACTTAATAAATGGCGCTCCAACTACTTTCAGGCATTGTAGATTCACTTTCAGACATGGTTCCGTATTATTTTATTGAAGGTGCGATTAATCATTTTAAACACTTATACTTTACAATCAATACAAAAATACTTTGCTTACTTATGTATTGCAAGATGATGTATAGACATTTGTTGTTACTTTTACAGCAAGGACGCCAGTGAATCTTTCGACTTGACAGCGATCTAAAACATACAGCGAAGATTTTGAAAGAATGGCTCTTTTGTAAAGTACCTGCACGGCTTCATACCCCTCCTCAATTGCCAGATTTGAATTCCAATGAACTTGACAGAAAATTCAGTGTCCGAGATAAAGATTCCTTAAAAATGTATTGTTGCAAGCGTGTTCGTAAATTAATTCAGCTACCACACAGCAGCGATCTAAAACACACAACGAATATTGGGAAAGAATGGCTCTTTTACAAAATACCAACATGGCTTCATACCCCTCCTCAATCCCCAAGCTTAAATCCCAACAAACACATATGACATGAACTTGACAGAAGAGTTGTCCGAGGTAAAGATTCCTTAAAAATGTGTTGTTACTAGCGTGTTCTTAAATTAATTCATATGCATACGACAATAATCTAAAACACACAGCGGATATTTGGAAATATTGTTTTTTTTTTTTGCAAAGTACCTGCACGACATCGTACCCCCTCCTCAATCAGTTTGAATCCCAAGGTACACATATGGGATGAATTTGACAGATGAGTTAGAAAATTCATTTTCCCAAATAAAGATTCCTTAAAAAATGTATTGTTTCCAAATGTATTGTTAAATTAATTCAGATATCACATATAATCTTATCGCTAAACACTTAGGATATTACAATCCGCCTTTGATTCGCAAGATCAAGTTATACAATTCTAAATTGTATAAATTATGCTAATTTTTCGTTTTCCTTGAAGTATATTACACTTTTTGTGTTATGTTATTATCACAAATTAGCGAATTGTTTTTTGTTTACTAATTTGAAATATTTATTTTCTTTACATAAATATAATTGAATTCAATCTGTATTTGAATATAAAAAATATTACAGTTTCATTTTTTAAAAATATTGTTTCAGTTTTTTAAAAATGGTTTTTTTGAGGGTGTAAGTTAACTTTTGTTACTTACTCTATATAAGCATCTCATCGATATTTCTACTTCTAGGTGGGAGTTTTTCTGAATTTTCTTCTATACTACACTCAAACTCAGAGGCCAATCCCTCTTTCTTGCATCTAGTCAAAAACTATCAGTGATATACTATGTGAAATAGCAAGTCCATAACGGAAAAAAAAATGGCTCCCCATCTACTTCCTTGGAGAATTTATTAAATATAATAATAAAAATTCATCTTTCTATGCAGAATAATTTTTTTAAAGACTGTTTATAATATTTTTAAAAATACTTTTAGAAAAACAAATACCCAATTTCGGGGTTCACTGTAAGTATATCAGTGGTCCTATCAAAACAAGGTACCAAACCTTTGTTTCTCATTACACTTTCTTAAGAGCTTCTGCATCCCCAATAGTGCTTCAAATATCTGTGTAACGATAACATAATTAGGCACGCGCGCTTTAACGTAAACAAACGGTAAATACCAACTAATGAGGCTTTCAACAAACTCAAGAGAGATATCTCATTAACGACGTTGAGGCCTCAAAAGCTCTATTTTTAGATCTTCCTCTGAGATAAATTGCTTTCCAATGAGTTTGTTTTCCAGAGCTTTAAAAAATGCGAAAAATCTTTTTTGGTGTCGTATTTTCGTAACAAAAAAGTATTAGATTATGAATAGTGAAAGTAAAAATTAGTGAAGTCTGTTTTTGATTTTTATCTTTTGAAATAATAATTACTCTATTTATAAATATAGAATATCTTATTCGTGTTACAGTTATATTGAGAGCTCGCTAACGTGCAATAAAATGAAAGAGGAATTTCCACTGGTGGCGCAGTTTAGCTAGCATGCAATAACGTGAAGGAGGAATTCTACACTGGTGGCGTAGTCTAGCTAGCATGCAATAAAACGAAAGATAATTTATCGCTGGTTATGCAGTCTAGCTAGCATGCAATAAAATGAAAGAGGAATTTACGCTGGTTTCTTAGTCTAGCTAGCATGCAATAAAATGAAAGAGGAATTCTGCACTGGTGGCGTAGTCTAGCTAGCATGCAATAAAACGAAAGAAATAATTTATCGCTGGTTATGCAGTCTAGCTAGCATGCAATAAAATGAAAGAGGAATTTACGCTGGTTTCTTAGTCTAGCTAGCATGCAATAAAATGAAAGAGGAATTCTGCACTGGTGGCGTAGTCTAGCTAGCATGCAATAAAAAAGAAAGAGAATTTATCGCTGGTGATGCACATGCAATAAAATAAAGGAGGAATTTCCACTGGTGGAGTAATCTAGCTAGCAAGTAAAAAATGAAAGAGGAATTCTTGCTGGAGGCGTAGTCTAGCTAACATGCAATGAAATAAAAGAGGAATTCCTGCTGGTGGCATAGCCTAGCTACGGTCACTGTTTAAAAAAAACAGGGGAACATGGTGGAGATTGTGACAGAGTCAAACTGTCTGGTTTTCAATTTTTTTCCCCAAGTTTATGCCTGTTAGGAAATTTTTCTCTGAACTCCTCAAGGAAGGCATAGCATTACTGCCCCCCCTCTCTATCTATCTATCCATCTATCTATTTATCTCTATCTCTTTATCTATATCTCAGAGTTTAAAAAAATCTTGTAATTTTAGTTGCTTTTCAATTGCAAATGAATTGCCAAAAATCAATGAAATTTTACATATAAAATTAGTTAAAGCAAAGTTATTTTCACCGATTAAATTTATTATTTATAAATAACAATATTCTGCGTGGTTTTTTAAATAATTTATCCTTAAATTACAAAAGTTAAAAATTACCTAAACATTATTTTCATTAATTAACTGACGTATGCATTTATAACATGCATATGCAATGCATCAATAAATATTGTTAAAACCTTCATAAAAAGGACGCATTCTCTCAATCGTCTATTAATTAAAATCTGTACAATGTTAAAAAAAAAAAAAAAAATAGAACCAATTCATAAATTATTTAAGTCACAGAATTTCCACTTCACTGAGAATCTTTTAATATTTATACTTTTGATTAAAGGAAGTGCTTTCTATTTAATTACCTTTTGAATTTCCGCAAAAACAGTTACTTCTTGAAATATAAATTCAACCATAACCTCAAGATGGGCATCGTTAAAAGTAATGAAATCAATTTCAGCGTTTAAGCGAAAATATTTGTGAATATTTAAACATCCACTCCATTTAATTATTTCATTTTCTATCCATTTTTATTTTTTAATGTCCTTGTGTTTTCAAAATGGTTTTAAAATATTACTTGATAGAAAAGGCTTTAGATTATGACATTATGGACTCACTTAAACAATTTAAAAGGCATGTTAATTTTGAATTAAAGATTAATTTAGATCTGCAGCAGGTTTTTTGTAATATAACATTCACCCAAAATATGTATATACGTTTAATAAAAATAGGTTTAATATTATTATAATTAAAATAAAAAAAAAGATATTTTTCTAATTTATTTTTGATTTTTTAACGTCTTTATTGGTTTTCAAAAATGTTTTTAAAAATATTACTTCATAAAAAAAGGTTTTAGTTCATTATATTCTGGACTCACTTTAGCAATTTAAAGAGCATTTTAATTATGAGTTACAGTTTAATTTATATGTGCAGAAGGATTTTGTAATATAGTATTCACCCAAAACATGTATATACGTTTAATATTATTGTACTTATAATTAAATTAAAATAAATCGATATTTTTCAATTTATTTTGATTTTTAACGTCCTTATTGGTTTCAAAATGTTTTTAAAATATTACTTCACAGAAAAGGTTTTAGAACATGACTTTCTGGACTCATTTAAAAGATTTAAAGAGCATTTTAATTTCGAGTTATAATTTAATTTAGATATGCTGCAGGTTTCTGTAATGTAACATTCACATAAAACATGTACATAAGTTTAATAAAATATGCTTAATGTTATTTTGCTTATAATTAAAATAAAATAAGTTGATATTTTACATTTACCAACACTAATGTCAGCGTAATCAATATAGAACATGAATTTTTAACTAACATCTCTTTTTTAATAATAATAAGAATGCATAGATTATATTAATAATATAATAAAATATAGATTAATTATTAGATAATTATATTAAATGAAACAATTTAAATCATTAATTTTTGAATACCAATAGAATTAATTGATGCAAAATAATCAACATTAGGGATCCCATTGGCAAGTTTTTAATTAAAAATGCAAATTACATTCAGCAGTAGGTTCCTGTAATATAGCATTCACCCAAAACATATATATATGTTTAATAAAGTACTTTTATGTTACTTTACTTATAATTAAAATAAAATAAGTATGAAAATATATAGATTTTAAGTTTACTAAACCACTAATGCCAGCATAATCATTATAGAACATGAATTTTTAACTAACTTCTCTTTTTCAATAACAATAATAATAATACATAGATATTAATAATATAGTAATATATTAATTATTAGATAATTATATTAATTGCTATAATTTAAACTATTAATGTGTTGTATTTTTAAATACCAATAGAATTAACTGATGCAAAATAATCAACATTAGTATTCCATTGGTAAGTTTTTAATTAAAAATGTTAATTATCCTGTAATTTATAATATATATTATTGCTTAATGTCCGTATATTGATGTATAAATGTATATGTTATAAATATTTCTTCTTAATTAAAAACCAGATAATATTAAATTAAAAACTATAGAAGGAAATTAGCCGGAGTGATGTGATGCATTGTGTATCAGAATTCTAAGCTAGGAGATCTGGGTTCGAAACCCGCCAATGAAGCCGAACCGAAAGCTTCTTTGCTATAAATGAACAATAAATCTGTTCATCCGAATGTAGATCTCTTAGGAGGATCTTTTTTGTAAAACGTAAAATTTTATTTTATTTTAAGATACGCTTCTGATATAGTGGAAGTCTCTTTCGAAACAACTTATCTGAAAACACCTAATATATCTGCTTTACCGCCAGATTTAACCCCCATAAAACCGCAAGAATGAAAGATTCTACATTAAATTTTTATTAAAAAAGGATAAAAGATTTGTTTCAAATCTGTAATGGAATCAGAACCCAAAATTGATTCACTAAATTGGAATTTTAGTCGGTATTTTAATTAATCAATAAGCTGTTTTATTTTTTTTTTTTTTTTTAAATATTTTCCCAAATTTAAATGAAACTATACTTTCAATTTTGAAGAAAAAAATTTCTTTCGATTGTTGCAAAAATCTATAAAAAATATTTATTAGAATGCGAAAAAAATCATTCATTAAGTGACAGTTTCATTTAACAGTAAGAGAATTAATTTTTGAACAGCTATATCTCAAAAAACTTTATTCAGATATCTACAAAAAAATTATCAATTACTACTTTTACCATTTTGAATTTATTGTGTTCCTTAATAGCAAAAATTCGATTTAGGGGATAATTAATCATTGTTAATTAATTAATTTAATCGTTAATTAATTTTGTTAATCAACTGCATTGAAACATAAGTTAGTTGAAGATCTAATGAAAATTACGAAATTTGTAAAGAGTGGGCATTTTTTTGACCGACTGTACATACGTTGTTTCATGTCTTCCATTGTCCAACCTAAGAAAAGCTGAACGGCCTGATGACAAATTGGTAGCTCAGGACCTTTGATACCACAGGCTCCAGATTCGAATCTTGGCGGTGGCATGGATGTTTGTTAGTGGTTCGGAATCCACTTTAATCTGTAGTTCGGTCTGTTTGGCACACGCGTGTACACGATTACTGCAGAGCGACAAACCAAACCCAAGTAAGAAAAGCTGAATCTGTTACATATGTACCATTCCAGTGGTAATAAACCACGTATATTGGACAGAACAAAAACATTAACAATATGTTGCGCTTTATGTTTCAACATTTTACTTAACAATTCATTTCGGCCATTTGTGACGTTTTTTAATCTCTTTAAAAAAAAAAAAAAAGATTATACCAGAAAAACATGATAAACTTTTTTTTTCACCTTTTAACATCGAAACCAACTTAAATGCATGTGCCGCATATTTACCACACCACTCAATTAACGGCTGGTACACGTGTATTAACTCTGTCCATTTTTTTATCCTGGCTAAGGCTCTCCCTTTCTTACAAGCTCTTTCGATAGTTTATACCATCTTGGTGATTGATTAAACAGGATAGAAAGAAAGAAAAAAAAAAGGGCTCCCTCTAACTTTTCACAGAAAGGATTTCCACCACCTCAACCAGTCGCTTGAGTTATGATAGATGCGAATACGCTGTCATCAACTGAGTACGGTTTGAGTAAAAAAGTAAAAAAAAAAAGTTTCTGCTTTTTATGTTGCGTATTCTTGCAGGCTATAAATTTTTAAATATCGTCAGTTGAGGCATGAAATTTTCTATCTGCCTCTGCATCGCATTAACCTGAGTTTCAGAATCAAAAGTCTGATGGTTATTTTGAAAGGTTTCGGAGTATCAGAATTTCATTGAAAACCATAATCTTTTTTTATAAATTTAGTTTCGCTGTAATTTTTTCGACGATAGCCAAATCGAATTTGGATGGTAATATGTATCGGTATAAATTCAAAATATTTTTTAGCATTTGTTAAATATTTTTTTTTTCCATACCATTACAATAAGGCTCAAAAGTTAACTTTTAAACCGTATTCCTCACGGCATATGCATGACAATAACAAAATTAAATTAAAAACCTTATTTCTCTCTGTATATGCGTAACAATAACACCACGTTATATTAAAAACCTTATTCCTCACTGCGTAAGCTTAACAATACACCAAGAATTTTTTTTTAAAAACCTTGTTCCTTACTGCATATGCTTAACAATAACACCAAGGTTAAGCAAAAATTTTTATTCCTCACAACAACACCAAGATTGAATTGCAAACCTTAATCATCACTGTCTAGATGTGTAACAATAACACCAAGTTTAAATTAAAAACCTTATTCACCACTGCATATGCGTAACAATAACAAGTTAAATTAAAACCTTATTCCTCACCTCATATACGTAATAATAACACATAGTAACATATATTTTTATGGTTTATTATACATGACTATGTTTTTCGAATATAATTTTCTAATCTCTTTAAAAAAATAACATACCAGAAAAATAAGATAAACTGTCTTTTACCTTTTAACATCGAAACCAACTTTAATGCGTGTGCAGCACATTCACTCCACAAGTCAATTAACGGCTTGTACATGTGTGTTAACTCTGTCCATTTTTTTTATCCCGGCTAAGGCTGTTCCTTTCTTACAAGCTCTTTCGATAGTTTATACGATCTTGGTGATTGATTAAACTGGATAGAAAGAAAAAAAAAATGCTCCCCTAACTTTTCTGAGAAAGGATTTCCACCACCTCAACCAGTCGCTTGAGCTATGATTGATGCGAATACGGTGTCATCAACTGAGTATAGTTTGTGTGAAAAAGTAAAAAAAAAGTTTCTGCTTTTATGTTGCGTATTCTTGCAGGCTATAAATTTTAAATATCGTCCGTTGAGGTATGAAAATTTCTATCTGCCTCTGCATCGCACTAACCTCGAGTTTCGGAATCGAAAAGTCTGATGGTTATTTTAAAAGATTTTGGGGTATCAGAATTTCATTTCAAATCGTAATTTTTTTTTATAAATTTAGTTTCATTATAATTTTTTTAGACTACAACCAAATCGAATTTAGCTTTTAATATTTGCTGGTATAAATCCATTATTTTTTAGCATTTGTTAATTTTTTTCTATACCTTTACAATAGATCGGAAATTAACATTAACACAGTATTCCTCACTGCGTATGCGTAAGAATAACATCAAGGTTAAAATGAAAACCTTATTCCTTACTGCGTATGCGTAACAACACCAACACCAGGGTAGAATTATGTTATTTCTCGCTGCGTATGCGTAACAATAACACCAAGTTAATTAAAAACTTATTTCGTATTGCATGTGCATAACAATAACACACCAAGTTAAATTAAAACCTTGTTCCCTACTGCATATGTGTAACAACAACACCAAGATTGAATTGTAAATCTTATTCCTCGCAGTGTATGCGTAACAATAACACCAAGGTTAAAATTTAAAGCCATATTGCTTGCTGCATATGTGTTTAATTATATTGTATGACTAAAAGTGAGAATTAGAATCACTAAGGATTTATTAAAAAAACGTATTTAACATCGCAAAACTTATTTGTGCCCTATTTATGCCATTAGTAATGTAAGCGTGTATCATCAATGGTATTTGTAAAAATATGCATCAGAGTTAGATTCAGTGGCGTTTAAGTTATTGCAGATGTTTGGTGGCAGTGGTTAGCATTCTCAAAAATGTTTTATTCAGTGGCGTTTATGTTCTAGTTTACGTTATTGACAGTCAAGTTGCCTGTTAGAATTCTTCAGGTTTTTCTTTCATACGACATACAAATGTGGGGCAGTTACCTTCTCCTTATCTTCTTAAAGATATCTAATTCCTTATAACAATCATATGTTTATTTATATATATTATCTTATATATATATATATATATTATTATATATTATATACATCTCCATCATACATACATCTATATATACATCTCCAAATATTTTGCTTAAAATTTTCTTATCCCTCATACTCAACAACACTTTCTCATAGTCCATGTCTCAGAGCCATACAAAACAATTGGTCTGATAATGACTCTGTATACAAGAAATTTCTAACTTTCTATTCTATTTTTATGATCTCAACAACTTTTGTATTGCAGCGATTTCCTGCTGCTGTTCGTGCTCTAATTTCAACGTGTATTTCATTTTGAAGTCCTCATATTGATTAATTAATAAATGTCCTTGATACCGTCTTTTTTTTAAAAGCTAATATTATCATATTTATTTATCATTATTTAAATTATGCCTAAAACACTTTCTTTCTGATAACATAAAATAATTTTCAACAAGCTGGCTATCAAATTAACTATCAAAATACCATGTTACCATGCGTTTTATGCAAAAACACTTTCCTCTAACCAAGCGATTAATAAATGACTAAGCTTAAAGAAAGATTTTTCATCTCAACAGCTCATCCCACCCCATTATCTCGACCAGGGAACAACTTCTGCTGCAAAGCCTTTTCTTCCCAGCGCACATAATTCCACAAACAACTTGTACCTCACTTGTGGAAACACCTATATCTGTAATCAACTGTTGCATTGTCCTCTCGAACCCCATAAAACTTTAATCCATGCTAACTATATTTATATTTATCATTCTTAAAATTATACCTAAATTACTTGATTTCAAATAACTTTTAACAAGCTGGCCATCAACTAACTATCAAAATATCATGCTACCATGCGTTTCATCAAAACACTTTCCTATAAAAAGCGATTAATAGTTAACAAGTTGGCTTCGACTAACTATCAAATGCCATGTTTATGCGTGCTATACAAAGCACTTTAATGTAACCAAGCGATTAATAAATGGCAGCTTAAAGAAACATTCTTAGATTCTTCGAAACATTCTTGTATAATTTAAACAACACTATAGTAGCCATTGTATTTACTAGCAAATTTTAACAATATTAAAAGTCCTCATATTGATTAATGAATAAATATCCTTGATATCGTCTTTCTTTTTAATAACTGGTATCATCATATTTACTAATTATCCCATTTTTAAATTACACCTAAAATACTTTCTTTCTGATAACATGAATAATTTTCAACAAGCTGGCATCAACTAACTATCAAAAATGCCACGTTATTATGGGTTTTATGCGAAACACTTTCCTCCAACAAAGCCATTTTAATAAATAAAACATTATCCTTGTATAATTTAAATAACACTATAATAGTCAACGTATTTCCAACAAATTGTACATATTGAAAGTCCTCATATTGATTAATGGATAAAATCCTTAATATCGTCTTCTCCTTTTTTAATAACTGGTATCATTTAAATTATGCCTAGAAACACTTTCTTTCTGATAACATAAATAATTTTCAACAAACTGGCCATCAACTAACTATCGAAAATGCCATGTTACCATGGCATTTTATGCAAAACACTTTCCTCCTAACCAAGCGATTAATAAATGACAGCTTAAAGAAAGCATTTTTCACCCAAACAGCCCATCCCAGCCCATTATCTCTCGACCCAGAAAACAACTTCTGGTGCAAACCCTTTTCTTCCCAGCGCACATAATCCGCAAACAACTTGTGCCTCACTTGTAGAAACACCGATATCTGTAATCACTGTTGCATTTTCCCCGGAACCCCATAAAAACTTTAATCCCTGCTAACGATAACGAAACTCTTCTCCAAATAACCCACAGAGGTAAAAACTGCCAAACACATTCCAGAGTTAAGGTAGAAATACCCATCCCTGCTCTCTCTTCATGCTTGGTTAAGCGTTGAGGTGGTTCAAACGTCCTCAGGGAATGGAGGAGGGCTGCCAAAAGTTTTGCTTGATGGACAGCAAGTATTAATAAGGAGTTTCCACCTTTACTTTCACTCCTGTTTTGTTGTGTGTCTTGTTGAAAGGTTAGAAGATATTGCTTCTTATTATTAATTGTTGTTTATCTTTCCCCATTTTGTTTTTTTTTTTTTAATGGTATCTCGATAGTCAGTTGTTTTGTTATAGGCTTGTATTGACTCAAAAAAATACAAGAGGATTACAAGTAGTAGATTTAATGTTTAATTAATTAAAAAGAATGTCATTTCGAGAAAGTGTAACCATGAAATTTGATGAATTCTAATACTGTTGACATAATTTCATACTTTTCTTAAATAAATAAGGTGTTAATCAAAATCTTAATTTGCTAATATTGCAATACTTATTTGATTAGTAAAAGAAAATTGTCAAAAATAAAGAAGGCTAACACAATGTCACAGATGCATTTATTTGAGCCATTATTCTTGTTGAAACGTTAGAAGATATTGCCTGTTACTATTGTTATTAACTGTTGTTTATTTCTCCTAATTCTGTTTTTTTAAAGGGTTATCCACAAACCAGTCAGGATCGATTTTAATTTACTGGATTGCATAGTGAATAAAAAAATACAAAGTTGTGAGTGGTAGAATCAATGTTTAATTAATTAAAAACACGTTATTTCAACAACTATATAATCCTTTTAAAATGGAAAAATTTATATTAATTCTAATACTGTTGACATAACTTTATTAACTTTTCTTAAATAAATATGGTGTTGATCAAATCTTAATTTGTAGCATTGCAATTACTGTTTAATTAACGTAAAAAAATTATTAAAAAATTACACTAATTACTAATGCAATTTCTAGAGACATTTATTGAAGACCATTATTAAGAGAGCATTGCTTTTCACCACTGAGCTTTGTGTTGAAAGGTTGAAGATATTGCTTGTTACTGTTAACTGTTGTTTGGTTTTCCCTATTTGTTTTAATGATAAATAGTCGATTGATTTGTTACCGGATTGTATTGAATCAAAAAAAATGCAAAGTGACGTGTCGTAGAAACAATGGAGTGATGAAGGTAAACATGTCATTCATCTGTAACCATGATTCAATTTAAATCAATTGATGTGAATTATAATACTACTGCCATAATACTTTCTAAATAATACATAAATAATGTGTTAATGCGCTGCAGCAAATTCTTATTTAATTAACGTAAAAAGTATTAAAAATGAAAAGCTAACACAGATTTCTAGATGCATTTATTAAAGACCAACACACCTTTATTCTGTTTGCGTGTGTCTTGTTGAAGGTTAAAAGATATTGCTTGTTGCTATTAGCTATTTATTTTTCTAATTTGGTTTTAATAATATCACAGCGTGGATATTTGTTACCTATTTGTATTATTATACAAAGTTAAAAGTAGTAAATCAATGTTTAATTAATTAAAACATGTTCATTTCAACAGAAGTAACATGGATTCAATTGAAATGGGATATTATTTATACTGTGGACATATTCATATTTTTCTTAAATAAATAAGGTGTTAATCCGTCTTAATTTGCCAACATTGCAATTCTTATTTAATTAACGTAAAAAAATTATTAAAAATGAAAAGCTATTTACAATTTCTAGATGCATTTATTTAAGACCAATATTAAGACCATTATACTTTCCTGCTGTTTTGTGTATCTTGTTGAAAGGTTAGGAAGATATTGCTTCTTACTATTAATTGTTGCTTATTTTCCTCATCTCTCTCTAAATGATATCACAAATAGTCGATTGTTTTGTTACGGATTGTATTGAATCAAAAAATACAAAGTTACAAATAGTAGAATCAATGTTTAATTAATTAAAAACGTGTCACTTCAACTGTAACCATGGTGGAAAAATTTACTTTAATTATAAATACTATTAATATAATACTTTTCTTAAATAAATAACGTGTTAATCCAAATCTTTGCATTGCAGGTAAAAATTGCGATTGCTTATTTGATTAACGTAAAAAAATATTAAAAATTAAAGGCTAACACAATTTTAGATGTATTTATTTAAAGTTAAGGTGTATAGAATGTTTTTAGCTTTATTTCATGGAAGTACAATTATTTTTAAAAAAAACAATGTTGATATTATTTTTATTCCATTCCAAAGAAGAACTCAATAATTATCACCAAATTAATAATGTGACAAAACCTTTTTCCCATTCACAGAATCTTTCAGAGACATTCTTTGAAATTTGATTTTTAGACCATATATACTAATATAGTGGTACATTGAGTCAATTTCATTCATTGACTAATCATGATATTTTTAAAAATTGATATAATACATTAATTACATTGATAATTTTTATTAAAATTCATATAATACAATATAAAATTGATAGAATATATTAAAATTAAGTATATTAGCTCTTAATGCCTAAGCTGATATTATGTTGATGATAACTTTTATATGCCCTTTTGTTTAAATTAACATTTTTGTATAATTTAAGGAGTCTCTAGTTTAATTCATTAATTTTGACCAAAATAATCAATACACCTGGCCATTATTAAAAAGTACATATGTATGTGTTTATAATGGCACTATATGGGAGATGCTAAAAGGTCATATATATGTAGATGTGAATGCATATATACAGTATATGTGTTTAGAGTTTAATAATTAAAAATGTACACGAGTTAACATAATAACATTTCATTACATATTATTTAGACCATGGAATAGATTTGTAAAAAATATAGATTGCATTACCACACCAAAGAGCAAAAATGGAACTGCAGTCTTATTTTGGGCAAATAGGCATCAGAATTTTAAAAAAGGAAAGGAAATGCCTATTTAAAGGCATAAATAATGCTTCACTTTGTGCCCAATTACATTTATATTTACTTTGGGATTATTTTCTGCCCTATTTACTAATCAAAACCATCCTTTTTTTCTTCTGATGTCGAATGGTAATCTATTTTTCTCCATTATAAATTCTTCACCTGTATTTAAATAGTATCTATATGAAATTGTACCCAATATTGTAAACCAGAATAATATAAACAGACATTGTACCAATTTTCCCAGTGCACGCTTTATAACTGAGTTCTAAACGCTTATACCGTAGTTATATATCCTGCAGATAATAATGGTTATTTAGTACTTTTATCTCAAGTACCAAATGAGTATTTAATCTAATGTGGCATCAACACAAGTTTTTTATATTATTCTTAGTATTTTTTTTTAATTTTTTCGCAATTCTGTAAAAAATATTTTACAAAAATTTCATCGTAAATTTTTTTTTTTTTATTATTTTAGTCAATTTTTATACATTTATTGAGTTGGATATTTTATTATCTACATAAATTAAACATTAAATAATATGATAAAATAAATTAAACTAACCTTGTACATAATATATAAAATTTAATGATCCTATATAAAATACAAAATTACGATTTGTAAAATCAATGTATAATTAATTAAAACATGTCGTTTCAACTGCAACCATGATTCATTTTAAAATTGAAAATTTATATCAATTCTAATATTGTTGACATAATTCGCAAATGATCACAATTTTACACACACACACACACTTAGTGTGTGAATGTAAAAATGTTTAATTAATAAAATAATTTAATTAAGTTTATTTTAATTAAATATATTTGTTGTTAATAAACTTTTAATAAAATTAATACAAATTAGGTTATTAATATTATCATTAGTAAAATAAAATATTATTATTAATTTCAGTATCAATTCAATGAGAGAAAACGAACAAAATTCAAAAAGAATTC